>BJFM01002487.1:29189-49260 GCA_016586285.1 Arothron firmamentum
TTTCGTTGCCGACTCCTGCTCGGATCACCTTTTGGTGCTGAAATGTCACTTGCATGGGAAATATCATTAAATGACATTTACAGTAATTCCCATTTCTCTTTGTCATGAGTGCACTTGTCAGACTCCGGCAGTCGTGCTCACATCTGTGCCCTCCTGTGCGACTTTTTGCTCCCGTTTCCATCCCTCTGAATGTTAAACATGTTTCCATGCATGTAATCTGGCGCGCTGACTTTAGACAAGCAGACTCCAGCTCATTAGTTTCTCCTCTCCAGAAAGTTCAATTCCTCTTCTCTTTTTATAAGGAACAATAGACAATTTAGGTCAGTTTCATAAGTAAGTCCATTGTTTTTTATCTGCCCTTTTTACACTTATGAACTAAACACACACTTTACAATATAACCTGACACAAATGTCAACTCTTTTCCCCTTTTATCTCTTCTATTCTTAAATTTTCTTGCAGTCTAGTTCTACTCATTTTTTACAGTAGACCATAAAATGCCCTGCCATCATTAGTCAGTTTGGAAGAATGTCTAACTTTGCTTGTGGATTAGCAAATGTGCCGCTATCTTAAGCTTCTGAGCAAATTAAAATAGTTGTTTTCCCCTCTCCCTTTGTCTGCAGGCCTGTACCAACTTCAACGACAGCGGCGCGTGCGTGACCCAGTGCCCACAGCCGTTCGTCTACAACCCCATCACCTTCCAACTGGAACACAACCCCAGGGCCAAATACACCTATGGAGCTTTCTGCGTTAAGAAATGTCCACGTAAGACAGGCGGGGTGGGGGAGGGGACACATGACCTCGAATGAACCCAATAGACCTACACTTGGTCCTCTCACTAAGTCATTACCTTTGGGGAACAACCAAGAAGGTGTGCTGATGAGAGATGGAGGCTATGCATCGTTGTTTGCAGATGATCCCCTTGTGTTTACTAACTCACTCTGCAGCCAGCTGCACCTCTGCGCTCACAGCGTGTTTGTGTTGTAGATAACTTCGTGGTGGACCACAGCTCCTGCGTGAGAGCGTGTCCAAGCAACAAGATGGAGGTGGAGGAGAACGGCTTTAAAATGTGCATACCTTGTACTGACATCTGCCCCAAAGGTTGGTTATAAAAGGAAATAGTCTGCTATTGTTTCCTTCACGTTTTGCGTTGTTGAAGGTCAGTGTTTCATGGCGTCTGTTTTTATCGGCCGAGGTGTTACACCGCACATGCAACAACCGTAGTTTGATGGCATTTACATGCTCTGGTGTGTTGTGTTGTGGTGTTGTGCGCTCCAGCCTGTGACGGGATCGGCACAGCCAGCCTACAGACAGCCCAGACGGTGGACTCCAGCAACATCGACAAGTTTGTCAACTGCACCAAAATCAATGGAAACCTGGTGTTCCTCATCACCGGGATCAAAGGGTGAGAGCTGGAAATGTCCTCGTTTACACATTTCGATTGTGAAGAAGAGCAGAATATGGGCCCTGGCTGACCTTCTGATCAGCCCTGGTCATTTACAGAGACGTCTATCACAACATTGAAGCGCTGGACCCCGAAAAACTCAACGTGTTCCGGACCGTACGGGAAGTCACAGGTGAGCTAGCTGGACGCCGTCACAGCGGAGCAACACTGATGTCGATCGTATTCATGTCCAGATGTGTTGTGCCTCTGTGTATTCATTTACTTCTGATCCCCCCTCCCTCTCCCCCCCAAAGCCCGTCCACACCAAGGACGGTTGCTGCCTTATAAAATGAATATCAGATGAGTCTTCCGATCGCCTTTGTCTCTCAGCTATTTTGTCCCTTGGGGAGTCCCCAGCCTTGAGTCCTGCCGTCCCCGCTCTTCCGTCACGCATCACGTCACGCATTGAGATCCAGAACATGCGCTGCGCTGCGCATCGCTAATCCTCCAGCTCGGCTGTGCTACGCTAGTTCTGGGCTACACAGACGCTGTCATATACTGGCCCAGACGTTTCCAAATGTCTGACCATGACGCCATCCTCTGAAATAACAAATAATAAAAAAAAAAAACAAAGTCAGTAAGAGAAATAATGATGTAGCACTAAAAATGAGCAATTCTGAGAATTATTTTCAGAAACGATCTGATTGGATGGATTTTCAGAGCAATTTTTTTTGTCCTTTTGATGCTTCTTTTCCTCCGTCTCTTCATTCCTTTTGGTTATTGCTGACAGTTTGGAGAGCAGGTGACAAACCGGCGGCCAAGCGAGATGCAGTCAGGGATGTGTGTCGGCTCAGCTTGTCGTCTCTGGAGCTGTCAGGAGAACGTGACTCCTGACGGAGGGAGCCAACCTGCCGCTGTGACCCAGGGTCAGCGTTAGCATCGCTGCAGCTTTTAAATGAGCTGTGTAGGAGGACAGTTTCTCATCTCAGACATCCAGACTTCCTTCTTTTGTTCTTTTTCCCTTCTTGCTTTTTTCTTTCTCTCTTTCTTTCTTTCTTTCTTTCCTCTGTTCCAGCCAAAACAGTGGGTCAACTCACACATTTTAGCATAAGTGGGCTGTGACCTGGAATATCATTTCCATAACGTTAGCACCCTTAACCTTCGTTGGTAAGCTCGCGGCCTTCTTTAAGTGCCGCGCTTCGCCATTTGCTCTGAGCGTCGGTGTGTGACCGTCGTGCCTCTCAGCGGTTCACGTGCTGCTGGTACTTGATCCTTTCATTTTCTCTTCAGAACCGTTCCCAATGACTCTCCACCATCAAAAAGATGTTGATGTAAATTTTTCAAAGCTTTTTTTTTTCTTCCCTTCTTTTGTTGGCTACAGATAACACTAGCTCTGATCAAAAGGCAGCTTAATGTATCAGCGTGACATTGAGGGAGAATTAGGTATATTTGTTTCAGATATGATTCAGTTAAACGATGCAGGTGCATGTCCAAGTCAGCACAGCCACCTCAGAGCACAGAGCGACAGGTTTTCTTGTTTCTTACCGTAGTTGTAAACCACGCGTGTATAAATAGCGCAAGTGTGGTAACAATAGCTCCATGAGGATAAAATCAGTTCATCAAAATACAAATTGGGATTAAATCAAAACAGAGTTCACCTGTGTCCTTACTAAGCTGTAAATCTTTGACAGACTAAATGTGTTCATGTAGCTTGTTACCGTGATCAGGAAATGCGCCACCAGAAAAGAGATCTGCATCAGAGCTCTGAGGTGATGCTGTTTTTGCTGGTTCACAATTAGCACCAACATTAATGATTGAACAGCGCTGGGACCTGAAAGGCTTTAGCACCCTCGTGCACTCCACCGGCTGAGAGCGAGAGCCAGACAACAGCTGGACCAACGCCGCAACTTCAGTGCACATAGTCTTTTTTAAAATCAAGCGAAAGATTCCATCAATTCCCCAAATGAAAGTCAATTTTGCCGTATTAGGGCTTCATGTTGATGAAGGAAGAGCATAAACGCTAACCCTAACGCCTTACAGTAATTAAAGAGATTAAAAACCAGAATAAAGCAGCAGAAAGACCAACGCTAGAAAATAGAAAGGGGAAAGCAGAGGGATTCGCTGATCATCAGTTTAAACCCCAATGGGAGGAAATTGTTGCACATTCAGGCCATCTTTGCTTTAATGGAGCGATGAATCCTACCAGATGGTGAAGGATTAAGCACTGCGATGAGCTAACAGTCGCTCACAATGCAAAGAAAGTCTTGCGTCTTCACCATAGAGCTCATGATTGGAGAGGAGTGGGCTCCCCCTCTTAGCCGCCTGATGGCATGTGACAGAGTTCCCCTCTCAGAGGGATCACAGCAATAATTTGATATTTTCCAATATCAGGACGCCCTCCATCAGCTGCTCCACTTCTATTCTGGAAGCTCAGCTGTTTTTTTTCTACTACCTAATAACAAAAATGGGCAGAAGAAGAAGAAGAAAAATGCTGTAGTGCTGAAAGAGGAAACGCCAACGGGGTGAAGGCGGTCTCCACATCTGACCCATTCCTAATCAGTGCATTTTCTTTCTTCTGTGAGAAAACAAGAAGTTCTAAATGAGAAGCTCAGTTGATCACTGTTTGGAGAATGTACAGAACACATTCATTTCATCATTTGGATCTTTTTATGGTCGCTCCTGCGTTCTCTTGTGAAGAAATATGTGACATTCAGTGCCTCTAATCATATTTACTCCTCCATTCTTCCTTTATTAAAGCTCTCCCAGCTGTTTTGTTTGTCCTCTGTTACTGTGCCACGTTGCCACTTCACTACTAAATATTTCACATTTTGGAATCCATTATTAAACCCCTAAATGAGTCGCAGCCGTCCTCTCCGCTATTTATTTAGTCCATTAAATGATTCACTAGTCAGGAGGCGCATAAAATGGACTAATATGTGAAACGTTCCTGTCCCTGCTGCGGTGGCTTTAATGGCGTCCGTCTGCACTCAGGTGCAGATGACGTTCAAACCGTTGAGCCACCGTGCAGAACAGGCGCTCAGCGCTTTTAACTTTGTCTTCCTGCGTCTGCGCTCTCCCCAGGCTTCCTGAACATCCAGTCTTGGCCCGAAAACATGACGGACTTGAGCGTCTTCTCCAACTTGGCGACCATCGGAGGCAGGGCATTGTACAGGTAGACATGAATGTTTAAAAGTGGGCGGAGTCGGGGGTGGGTGCCTTACCCAATGAGAACCTGAGTGAAAAAACCAAGAGAAGAACGAAACATAATGATTTCATGAATCAGATACTCCGGTTGGCATTATGTTCTCTTCACTCCCCTGTGCTTTGGCACATCTCCACCTCCTCCTCTTCCTCCTCCTCTTACCTCCACCTGTGTTCTCCTCTCTCTGTGTCTCAGTGGAATCTCCCTGCTGGTGTTAAAGCAGCAGGGCATCTCCTCGCTGCAGCTCCAGTCTCTGAGGGAGATCAGCGCCGGGAACGTGCACATCGCGGAGAACAGCCAGCTCTGCTACTACAACACCATCAACTGGACCAGGCTGTTCCGCACCGCCCACCAGAAGGCGCTGATCCGCAACAACCAAAGCCCGGAGCAGTGCTGTGAGTTCCAAACCCGTCCCCGAAATCCGGAGCGAAATGTTCCGCTTTGTCAAGTTTAAACTGCTCTACTGTGAACAGGGAGCAGGTACCGTGGTAATAAACGTGGAATATGTTAAAGAAAAGACGCTGTCATAGCGACAAATGCAAATTTACAGTAAACACTGTAAAAAACACACTTAACACACTAAAATTAGTTTTGTCTCTAGTTGATTCTCTTTTTTTCTTTCTCTTTTTTCATTAACAAAAACAGCTATCCCCTAATAAACGAAATTAAACGAGCAAAATCTAAAATAAAAAGTGACGACACAAGTGTCTTCTAAAATTGGAACAACTTTTATTTTATCGCTGCCTTTGTGTGTTGAAACATTATTCATTTATGTGTAATGTTGGTTAATGAGCCTGGATTTGCATTATTGAGTTGACCCCTTTTCACTATCCGTGCACATTTTCTCCTGGCGGTTCCTCTGCCTAAGAACACACACACACACACACACACACACACACACACACACACACACACACACACACACACACACACACACACACACACACACACACACACACACACACACACGTACTTGTACTCCTATCTTTGTGAGGACTTTCTTAGGCATCATGTATTGCCCAGCCCCTTACCCTGACCCCAACCACCCCTACTAACCCCAACCATCCCTACTAACTCCATAACCATTTTTCTTGTACTTATAAGTGTGTGTTTGTGTCTGTGTGCTTGTGTCATATTTCCTTTAGTTTTTATTCCACTGAAATGAGAATTAAAACTGTTAGCGAAGCCATTTTGTTGCGCGGGGACAAAGATTTCTGTCCTGATTCCCAGCTTTGATTCAGAGCTGCTTCTGATAATGAAGAAAGGAAACCAGGGAGCTGGCGGTGTCGGTGGAGCTCCAACGTCTCCTTTCTCTTCAATTCATTAGCCCGCACTAATTTTTAAATTTGAATATGTATTTTTTCCCCCCATTGTGTTCATGTTTTTACATATTTGAAAAAAATTTACTTTTTTTTTTTTAATCAAAAAGGTATTTCCATGTCCTCCCTCTCATCCCTTCATCTTTTTCCCGGTGGGTAGTGGCCATCAGACAGGTTATGTTTACAATAAAATTCTCTTTTTCTTTAACAATTATTTTCAAGCATATCCAGCTCTGGGTGTCACTGATGCGGCCGGGATCCTGAAAACAGCAACGCTCTGTCTTTTATGATCATATTCAGATGGCTGCCGTGTCACATATGAAAAGAAAAACCGTCCTTTAAACTCAAAGACAAAAGCTCAAACATGTTTGATGCAGACTGAGGTAATAAAAGCGGGTCTGTGCTTCTGTCACTGTGTTCCTCTCCTCACTGTTACCATAATGCTTTCAGTGCAGCTACCTTTGGAGAGCCGAGAGCTGAAGGGGGACAAAAGAGGCAGAGATGGGAGGTGTGGATAGAAGTGTTGGAGGTCGCTGTGTGAAAAAAGACCAACACAGTAAAAAGAGAGAAGCTTTCCCCGGCTGAAGCCAATCCAAACCGAATCAAACATGTTTTTATTTAAAAAATACGACAAAAACGACTGCAACTCCCCCATCTCACACCTAATTTCACACTAACCCATGATGAAATTGACGGATTGGAGACTCCCCATCCATACTATATCGAGAGTGCATATTTACAGCAAGCTAACCGTTGTCCTTCGGCAGTCAGGAGAGTTAGCCCAGGTTGCTGTGGAGGAGAGAATTTTGTTCAAGGAATTATTGTAGGTCATCTTCCAGTTCATCATGGGCAATTATTACCATGAAACTAATCTCTGACTAACTGATTAGGAACAGCATAATCCCTCGGAATGTGTTGGAGCCCTGTGTCTGTCCTCTACTAACTCCACAGTCCTGCAGTAGGGAAGTTAGTCTAATACAAATGTACAATAAACACTGGTTTGTGGGGCTGTTGTGCACATGAAATTAAATTTTTGACTTATGCTTTTGTCTGTTTTTCATTGTCTGTTTGTCTTTTTTCATGCGCAGCCAAGAAGCGCATGGTGTGTGACCCGCTGTGTTCAGACGCAGGGTGCTGGGGTCCAGGCCCCGACCAGTGCCTCTCCTGCAAATACTTTATCCGCGGACGAACGTGCGTGGACAGGTGCAATCTATATGAGGGGTGAGTCATGCCTGGCTGGTTCGAAAAATGGACAGATGTTGATGGATGGTTTGAAAGCATACATTTTAAGGCTTGTTTTCAAATTTAAAAGCAGGGCCCTCCTGCTGATGGAAAAGAAAAGGAAAAAGACACGTACATCATACATGCAAATACTGCACATTAGACATATGTCATTGTTGTGGTCTGCTATCCAGAAGATGTAGTTCTGAAACTGAGGGGTTTAGGCAGCATTATAAATTGGAGAACAATCAGAGATAATAAAATTGAAGATGTTATTTTCTCATCATTGTGAAGTCAAAGTCAAAACAGTTTTAAAAGATGCATATTTAAAAAATTAATATCACACAGGAAGCGTGCCCGGGTGTAAAAACATGCGGGAAACGTCCTCTGATGTGTTTTTATATATATTTATTTGGCATCAGCAGACTTTCATCCATGAAGGTTAGCAATGCAACAGATCAAACCGATTCCTCTATCAAATGCTTGACGGAAGCCCTGCAGGGATCCTCCAGAGAGGTTTCAGGAGTGAGAGGCAGTGAAATTATGTGATCAAAACAAGGACAAAGCATTAGCTGACCGGTGATGAATGGCAGGAGATGAACCACGCTAATGTGATGAAACTGCATCAAAACCCAGACGCTGACGTGCTCCGCGTTACTTCGATTAATGGATTAATGTCTGTGAACTGTGGATTACCCTTGAAGAGCCCAGGGGGTGAAAAGAGCAATATAAGATGCTGTAGTAACTTTTGGTTCTAAAAGGAACCCCCCTGCTGAGCTTCAAAACAACAGCGGCGTGAAGAAGACCGCGGCCTGACGTTATCCGCCTCCTGGGAGCTGACCGGATCGGCTCCCCGGAGACGCTCATTCACAACATTTCATTTCATTTCCCTTGTTAACTTTGTTCCGCAGCGGTGTGAAGATTCTGGTTGTAGTTAAAATAATCCTGACGGCTGTGTGTGGAGGTATGCCGATGACCAGCGGCCGCTGTCGGGGCAGGGGGGCTAGGCGTGTCACTGCGTGTCACAGTCAATGCTTGCGCACGGGGCCACGCCCTGCCTACCTGTCCGCCAACCCGCCATCACCACCCACAGCGGCAGCCGGCATGACCTGATTAAGAGCTTCAGCGGCCGTTTACGCCCCCTCCACACCCCCACCCCTCACGACCGCCACACCCCTGCTGTTTGTCTCACTGCCTCAGATTTCATCACCGGGAAACCCCCGTTTTTGGCCCGTGCTTATTATTTATGAGTAAAATCAAATATTCACGCTGCCCTGTGGTTCACAGTTTCTAACAGCGTAAATATGAGTTATATATGAGCCAAAAAAAGAAGATGTTTGAGCAGAAATTTAATAATTCCAGAAGGAAATTCAAGTGGATTTTGGTATTATTACAGTCGCAGATAACGTGTAGTAAGATTAATGAAATGAGGGATCCTCTTTGATGGGAGAATATTTGTGTTTTTCCAGCTGAAAGCTGCAGAACTACATGCAGAGGCATTTAATTCATTAATGTCAGTGATACCCTTCAATGACCCTGCAGCGTTTATTATTTTAACCAGCACACGGCCAGACAAAGCCTCATCTCCCCTGCCTCCTGGAAGGTTTTATGAAGGCCAGATGAAGCATAATTAATACTAATTCGATTTACGTCCCACTGGGACCACGTTTCTTTTTCCTCTGTTACTAGGAATGAACTTTCTGTTTTCCATCAGAGAGCAGAGAAAAGCAGGAGCTCTAAGTCGCTCTCCTTGTCCTGCCGCGACAAAGGCAGAATGCCGACTCGACCCGACTGTGGTCAGATTTAATGACTTTTCCAGGCTACTCTGGTGCTCTGCTTTGATAAAAGGAGAGCCGAAATGGAATAACAAGGCACCTGATTTCATTGATTTTGGAAAACACATGACCCTTCTGAGGTGCTGCACCTTTAAACTGTGTTCAAAGGGGATACAGCAGAAGGCCCTGACAGGAGTGTGTGTGTGTGTGTGTGTGTGTGTGTGTGTGTGTGTGTGTGTGTGTGTGTGTGTGTGTGTGTGTGTGTGTGTGTGTGTGTGTGTGTGTGTGTGTGTGTGCAGGAGGAACTGTGACATGCGTTATTAATGATTTTGGCATCTTAATGTGTGAAAGGAAAATTTCCGGATACAGACCCTCCTCCACCGTGCGCATGGTTCCAGCATCCGCTTACAACGAGTCAGAAACAGAGAATTTGTGAATTATTGATTGGCTTTCAGAGAACTTTGTACTCCCATTATGAGTGAACAGACTTCAGGATTGAGTGGGTGATATCAGATGGGTTTTCTGGTTTCAAAGTGAGCAGATTTGTTGTCGGATCCTACAAAGGGTTCCTGTGTGGATCCTCATGGTACTAGCATTGCTGCTTTATCCTTTGACATCAGTGTTCTTCGTGAATGTGCAACATTTGCTTCATCTAAACAAAACATCTTGGTTTAAATTGAATATTTCAACTCTCAACATCCATATTAGTCACAGGGAGTCATGTTTTTCTTCTGTCACCCAAATGTGTTTTCCCATAAGTTCCTTTGTTCGTCTGTCTTAACCCTTCCTTGCACCCATTCCTGTCTTTTGTCTCACTCAGGGAAATTCGAGAGTACGCCAACGGGTCGGTGTGCGTCGAGTGCGATGGCCAGTGTGAACTTGCAGATGACGACTCTTTGACCTGCCACGGTCCGGTAAGGCCCTGCTGTAGTTAACCGTAACAGCTGTGGTTTTATGAGCTGATGACTGATAACAGAGTGAGAAACCAACTATAATCCTGGAAAAACTGTGTAAAGTAAGTGACAATATTTAATATGATAATGGTGATTATAATAACTTATAAGCAATCCAAGGCTGCTTTTTTATAATACTCTTTAATAAACCAGTGAAGCGTCTGAGTGTTCGGTTACGTTAACGCGTCACATCTCTTTGGCTTGACAGTTTTAGTATTACTCTTTCATCTGTAAACCCAACTGCTGTCAAAACACTGCAAAGCAAATAAAAATTACATTTCAAAGCAGTTTGCCTTAAAAGTAAAAGAAGTAAAAGACTCCACTGCTGCTGTCGATCTGTGCTAGAGGAGCAAAATGGTTCTGATACCGTGTGCAGGGGGGGAAGGAAAAGGCCTAACCACATCCGAATATAGTTCTAAAAATGATGTAATTATTAAAAAGAGGGTGGATGGACGTACTGGTTCAGTTCAGAATGTACCTTCAACACCATGAATTCTCTTAGAATTGCACCGTAATGCTGCCTTTTCTTGGTCCTTATTCATACCTTTAATCCTCTTTCTGGAACTAAGTGCTAGTGTGGGGGTTAGCGCTGAGTAGCTATCTGCTCCCAAGCGCCTACTGACAGCATCCCTCCAGGTAGCTGAGGCCAGTGTTTGACACTGTTCTTTGTTTAATTGCCACCATCCACGAAAACTGATCGTGGATGGTGGTAATTCAACAAAGAACAAAGAAAAATCAGCTGCACAGTGACCCTCAGCTGTTACACTGAAGGTAAAAACCAGCGTCACTCTGCACACCTCGGGGCAAGCACTTTATTTATTCGTTTATTTATTCTTTGCGGCGCGTTGGTACTTTTGACACACCTCCACGTTGCACGAGCCCCGAGAGACGCATCAAGGCTGTTTGAGAGGTTGTTTGGTAGCAGCTGCACATTTAAAAAATATTGGAGAAGAAAAATTACCTGGCCTTGATTGTTTTTCTCTCAGCCACACAGGGACCCAAACCTCTGCTTTCTCATTGGAGGAGGCTTTGCAACAGCTGGAGGGTTGTTCTATTTGGCCAGCCCCACTGATTGCTAAGCATAGGTCACATGGGTTGGTTACGATTACATTGTACTCGACGCGAGGACTTAATATAGCAAAAGTAACAAGTTATATGTTTTCCTGTGACCTCTGAGGTAAACTTGTTTAATTGTTTGACCTCTTTTTTTCCCCCTAAGATTTATAATCTTGTGCATCATCATTTGGTCACCAATAATTCTTAGAAGGGTGAGGATTTACTTATCCTTGGATGACTGAGTTATGTGCCGTGTGCATCCAAAGATAAAGGCAAGCAGACTGCACCACTGATGGGACGCGGGGGGCCCAATTTAAATCTGCTGCAGGGTCCCTTCACCATGACGGCGTTCGCTGCAGTAGCGATCCTGCAAACCAGACATTTTGTTTGTTCATTCTCATAATTTAGCTGGATTAATCCGATGGCGTACCTGAACACACACACACACACACCCAGGTGCTTCACAGCTATAGCTGGTAAGAGTAGCCTCGCTTTGCATAATAAGCATTGAATGCGTGTTTACACGCACGCAGGCTTCAAAAGGACATGCTTTGATATCCACCTATGCCCAGTCACAAATGCGCCTGCATGCGAGACCATGCACACTCACCACTTCAGTTAATGTATGGAAAAGCATTCAAACACCTTCCTCCACTCGCCAGAGGATGAAGTGGTCATTTTTCTTTGCTATCCTGTCTTTACCTTGATAGCACCTTGTTTCCTGAGAACACCATGTGTGTGTGTTTGTGTGAATGTGTGTGTTTCCACTTCATTCCCTCTCTTCTTTGTCACATAGGGAGTGTGTTCTTGTCTTAATTGTGTGTGTCACATGTGCATATTTAACAGGCTTGTTGATCGGATTGCCACTCAATGTGTGTGTTTTTGTGTGTGTGTGTGTGTGTGTGTGTGTGTGTGTGTGTGTGTGTGTGTGTGTGTGTGTGTGTGTGTGTGTGTGTGTGTGTGTGTGTGTGTGTGTGAGTTGTTTGTCAGTACTGATGATACGAGGACTGTCTGGGAGAGCTCTTCACCTCTATTCCACTCCTCCTCTACCTCCCTCCTCGCCTATATTAGCTCCATAAATCCTGTTCTAGGCGGATTGTTATGGTCATTGTGTGTGCTGTGAGTGATGGTTATTATCTGCCCGCTCTGCTCGCGCTGCTTTATGCGTCTCGTTGACTCTCTTCCCCCCCTTCGTCCCTCATTCTCTCTCTTATTCACAGTTTATCTTGCTTGCTCTCGATGCCTCTGCCTTTTTCCCATGTTGTGCCTTAACTGTCTTTTTCTCCTTCACTTTTCTTTATTACTATATGAGATTTTTTTTTCTTTCACCCTTCTTCCCCCATTCTTTCCGTTTCTGTCCTCAGCTTTCTGGTGTCTCATGTTTTGACCACTGCACTAATGCAGACGCCCACGTCGGATCCACGTAGCTCCTCAGAAACTTGCACTTTATGAGTAATTGCGATCAAAATATCCCCAATCAGGCTGCATATACAAGTGGCTTCAGCAGATATATCATCTCTCTAAAATTGCACCTCCACAGATGTGTCCTTCATGCCTGACTTGGCTTCAGGCACAGCTGTATATCCTGTCTACCTGCAGGAAGTTTGGAAGCAAATCCTGGAAGTAAACACTGCGAGATTTCAAAAAAATAAATAAGTAAATAAAAACCAGCCCTCACCTGTTTGGCCTGACTTTACTTGTTATTTCCTACAAACTTGCACATTTTTCACTCATGTGAAGTCATTTTATAATTGTCAGAGATTCTTTTACACAAAGATAATTCTTTTTCTCCTTGATCTATTTGCTTTAAACAGCTGATCTGTGAATAAGCGCTGACTTCACCTTCCTCCTACGTCTCCTCCTCCTCATAGGGACCAGAGCATTGTGAGAAATGTCTCCATTTCAAGGACGGTCCCAACTGTGTGGAGAAGTGTCCCGATGGCCTTCAGGGTGCCAACAGCTTCATTTTCAAGTATGCAGAGGCCAACAATGAATGTCATCCCTGCCACGTCAACTGCACACAAGGGTGAGTGGAGTCCAGACGAGGACTGCCCGTCAGCTGGGGCCAACCTGCCGAAAGCGCACACCGAGAACAAACAAACAAACAAACAAATAAATAAAGTTTGATTGGCAAATACAGCCTCTAGGCTAAATTAGTATGGCAAAGGATTAAGTAACGATCACAATTTTCACTATTATTTCTGTCATTACGTCAGTTTGCGGTACAGATTTTGCTTTCAGTTTCTGGATTTTGTGGTTATTAAAAAAAGGTTCTGCTGAAGATTCCAGTTCAGGTTTTGTGGAGTCCTTAAAAGACACATGGCCCCAATTCTTCATTTTGACCATTCATGCGCTACAAAGCTGCAACTCTTGCAAGAAGAGAATGAAGAGTAAAACTGGGAGTCAGGGAAGTGTCTTCTCTGCTCTCCTTTCCTCAGGAGCCACTGATCTCTTTATGTAATATTCAACAAGGGCTGGATTGACATTATTTTATATTTAACTCCACAGAGAGTTTATGTCACGTCCGTGTGTGTTATGTCTCCTCCTTTGAGTGACAGCCTGCAGCTCACTGAAGCATAACAATGTAGATGTAGATGGAAAACAGCAGGCCGACACTGTCACAGGTACAGCTTCATAAGCAGTTCTGCCTCACAGGGAGGGAGAGAGACGGGAGACACACAGCGAGGAAGGGCCCTTCCTCCCTCTCTGCGGCTTCCAAACAACCAGCAAGTGTTGCAGCCATCAAATCTGTCAGCGTTTGTGGCATATGATGCACCAAGTGCTCTATTCTAATGGGTGATTTAGAAATCAACACTGGTAAAGTGAAGAAGGAGCCATCTGTCACCCCTTTGGAAACACTGAAAATTTAGAGATTAAAATGAAGTTCAAAATCAAGACATGATTTTTACAATGTTGATGAACAGCTCGGAATATTGTTTTATTCTGCGGCGTAAACGTGCATCATCTAAGATGCACAAGGTTCATTGTTTTCACTGGATTTTGATCGTCAGTTGTAGCTCAATGCAGAGCTCAAAACTGCTAGAAATAAGTGTTTTTGTTTTAAAATGTTTGTCCTTCAAACATTTATCACAAGATTTATTCACTAAAACTGCTGTTGTAAATGTTTGCATTCGTTTACTCAGGTGTATTGGACCAAGACTGCAAGACTGCATTGGCTGGATGGACAGGTAACACAAAAACCACAAACCATGTGTACACATGCATGCAGCAAGCTAACTCCGAATGATGGCTAAAAAGATGGATCTAAAAAGCATGTTTGCACACAAGGAAGTAGGGGTAGAGGGGGTCTATACAAGAACTAAAGTAGTCGGAGTGAGGAGGTGCGGCTCCGGTAAAGATGTGATCTGCAGCTTCGGGAAAAGATGTGATCTGCAGCAAAATGACAGAGCAAGGCCTGACAGACGAGTACAGAGGCTTTCTCATATGCATTTACTGATCCACATATTCCAAGCCTCTGAAAATTCAACTCCAGTACCGTCGCATGTTTGTAGTGAAATTCAGGGCACACTCTTTGAACAGTCAATATGATACTGCCATGAGGATGAAGAGCAACTGTGGGTTCAGGGATGGTGAAGCTATCTGCTGACCCCATGAACAGATCAGCCCTTATCACATCTGTAGCAGCTCTGGCCAGGATGCGGCAGGAGACACCAGGCTGACTCCAAAGGCTCAGCTCCCTGCTCAGGAGCTCGTAGGGAGCCCGTTGTTTAATCTGTTACCTGTTAAAGGTGTTGGAACACCACTGAAAGTGGATTATCAGAAACACATGATTACACTAAGCCTCCAAAGGCCCTGGTTTCACCTGGTATTAACATGGCTCATGCTTATGGATTGTCCGCCTATCTGATCAAGACGGATTAATCACTTCCTGTCACGTATGTAGTACATTAATCTGATGAAACTAACATGCAGTACCCCATCTAGCATGCTCTAATTTGATGTTATCCTCTCCATTCAAATCATCATCATAACAAATGCTGCCTGACGCCGTGTTTCCAACGTGCTTGGATTAGCGCTGTGTAGCATTTTCAGCTTGCGATTCCTTTAATGATGCCAAATCAGTGAATTGAATGCATTCACATGCATCACTGGGCACGTCTTCTATCATTTTTAAGTATTGTTGGGACTCGTGATGAATCGGGAGCTTGTTAATTTCAGTGGTAAGAGCACTAATTGAATTAAACTTTTTTTTTATTTAAGATGTTCCTTTTTCCCCCCAAAACATTCTGTAAATAACAGTTGAATTGGTATAGTACGTGATGTGCTGTAGAGGTCAAAGGTCAGTGCCACATCAGGTACCTGAATGCTGCTGAATTGATCAGGGTTTTGTGCTGCTTGACTGAGGCTGCAAGAAAAAGTTTTTAAATATGTTTTGCAGCATCATCCATGTCTCCACAAGCATTCTGATCATCAGATGTTGCACATCAAGTTATCCATGCTCCGCCATGCCTCAAGCCTCATGTCAGAACTATCGATTCTAACCACCGTCAACATGATGTATATTTTCTCTCCATTTCAGAACGATTTAGTCAGTTCTCTCTAGTGGTCATTGTCTCTAATGGCCACACTAACACTGTTGCAATCCCAGCAAACCGATCCAAGCAATCAGCTACTTTGATAACATATGCATAGAGATGTTCTCCCTCTCTGGGCACAGAATAATTATGTCCAGCAGATCCTAAACTGGGTTCTCCGGCCACTGTTGTTCTTACCAGCTTGTATATGTTGGTGAATTAAAAACATTTCAATTATGTTGATTTGATTTGATTTGTTTATTTAGCACATGCCGAAAAAAGAAAAAATCAACATTGCAATTGCCATTAAAAAAATTAACAATCTACTGATATAAGGACAACAAAACAACATGAAACATGAAATATGAAACATGCAAGTTAGTCCTAAAAACCCTCAGGTGGCTTGTCAAGAGGACTTCCCTAAATAAACATTGGATTGAATATTGTCATATGCATAATGGTATAAAATCACACACACACACACACACACACACACACACATATCAAGTAGGTATTATTGATACAGGATAAAAATTTTCACAGATTTTTTTAAATGATTCATAAGAAAGTTTAACAAAATGGGGAGGAAGTGAATTCTATAACTTGCATCCTCTGTAAGAGATTTTAAATTGAGATGATGCAGTTCATGATTGTGTTGGCCGGAACTGGGATGCATTATGGGCCATATAATTGTGAAATTGATTGTTTAGAGAAAAGAAACTGAAAGAAAGAAAGTGGGGGGGTGTTTTATGTGAAGAACCATATACAAATTGAGTAATTTGGAGACTATTAATCTGATAAATACTGAGAAAACCAAATTTACGATGTTGAATCACAACACTGTGGTGAAAGCAAAAAAAAGTTCGAGAGAGAGTTCAGTCAGAGGAGTTGGGCATCTGGTTGGACCGGCAGAATAATCGCATATAAGTAAAGTCATGACTAACGTTGTGCGTTTTGTTCAGGAATTTGAGGAAGGTTAAAGTGAATAACTCACCATAGCCTCAGCTGATCTACAATCAATAAAACTAATACATGTAACAGAAATCTGTTTGTTTTTACTGATTTTTGATGCCTGTCTCCTCTTCTGACTCACAGTGGTTCTCTGCCCTGTCTCTCCTCCCTTTGCCTCTTCAGAACCCCTCTGATCGCTGCAGGGGTGATCGGCGTCCTCTTCATGGTTGTGATCATGGTTCTGAGTGTAGCCGTGTCCATGCGCCGCAAGAATATTAAGAAGAAGAGAGCACTTCGTCGCTTCCTGGAGACGGAGGTGAGTGGTTGAGCTCCAGCCAGCCACGAGTTCCTAAGAACTACTGTCAAGTTGATGAAATTCGTTTTTAACCTGTAAATATACACCTTGCTCTTTTTCTGTTAGTAGACCCATTTTAGCCAGTCTTTTATGCCTCTCTCCACCACAAATGATTTCTTTCATCAGAGTGTGACCTCAGAAGAGCTTGAGAGGTGGAAACTGCCACCAGGAGACTGTAAATAGACGAGCACATCAGGGTCATCCCCACTTCACCAATGTGCATCCAAATCCAAAATGAAATAAATGAAAGCCAGAAAAAGGGAGACTGTGGAATAAATCTTCATGTCAGAAGCTGACAGGCTCAGGTGTTGACATCGCATGTGGGAGGAAATGCCTGGGATGAGGGGGGAGGCCGTGTCATTATAGCTGGGAGAAAGCACTCTTCCTTTTTTTGTTTAAACAAGAAGTGCCTGTCATCTAACGCATTTGTGCATTAGGTTTCATGTGTCTACATTAAGAATCAGGCACTGACGCACGGCTTTATCACTGTTTCCAGCCCACTAGTGTCAGTGAAGTATCTCAGTTGATGGGGGCTAAAATGATAAAATAGCTCCAATTTGGCTCCTTGTTGCACTTTATATTTCTATACAGCTAACACATGCCACTGCACTCTTCAAACACCTCTATTTCTGCTTTCTTACACACATTTCAATATTTTAGGACATGTGATCAGCTCCTCCCCGGTTGTGTTTCAGCACTGGTTTCTAGCATTAGCTGCTGGACAGCTCCCTGCTTCTGAGCACCTTCAGCACCACCGATGCTGGACAGCTCCCTGTCTGCCGCCCACTCTTCTAGGCACATCAGCTCGGAAACACGCGTGCTGTCTTGCACGTGTGTCAAGGCTCTGCCTTCTTGTTTTCATCCTGAAAAAGCTGTTTGGTTATTCCGATTAAAATGAAGGAGGGTTATTACTGGTTTTTTGTTTTGTTGCTTTTTTTTTTTTAATCAAGTGCTAACCGTTAGCCACAGGGACCGAGTCTGCCAACCACAGCCGGGCTGATTTACACCCTCCTTTTTCCCCTTTCTGCTCCTTCCTCTAATCTTCCACTCCTTCCCTAATTCCCCTCATTTTCCTCCATCTCTTTAGCTTCTACATGGTAATTCTGCGGCTCCCCTCCTTTTGTTTTTTCTGAAGTCCTGTCTCACACTCCACATCTACCCTCAGAGGTTCATCCCTCTCTGGCTATTAAATCTGATCCCGTTTTCCACTCGAACAGTAATGACACAAAAAAATGCCGACACCCATTCATGCTCCACAATGACTTGTCTCCCCCTCTTTTTCCACCTCGCCCTTTCTCCATCGATGTCCATTGTCCCTAATGACTTTTGCATTTGTTAAGCTCAAATGTTCAGGAAAGCAAGAATCTGTGTTGATTTCAAAGCATGAAAAATACATTTCCCCTTCAGAATATGAATTATTAAATTCATGTGCATTTATGAATACTGTTGAACGTTCTGCACTTGCCCTGATCCTCAGCTGACAGCTTGGGTGACATCGTATTTCACTGTCCCTACAAGCGAGGGGTTGTATTGAACATGAATGACCCACATTGTCTGGATGTGTTTTCAGCTAGTGGAACCTCTCACGCCCAGTGGAACAGCACCAAACCAGGCACAGCTGCGCATCCTGAAAGAGACGGAACTGAAAAGGGTTAAAGTCCTTGGCTCCGGCGCTTTTGGGACTGTTTACAAGGTATAACAGCACAGGAGCGCTGGACCATGATAATATGTTGTGCCCTAGACACAAGAATCAACTTTTTTTTTCAAATTTGAGGTCACATTTTGAGATCCAATAACAGGAAGGCGGAGGCAAACAACTGTGAAATCATTAAAGGGAGAAAATGAGACACAAGGCTGGAGGCCTGGGATGAAAAGAATAAGAAGTAGATGACACTGAGACCCCTGAGGTTGCACTTGAAATGAGAGGTCACCCCCAGTGTGATTATCGGTTTGAGGAGGAATTAAAAAAATAGCAGCGTGAGGATTAAAAATACTCCTTTCTTTTTTCTTTTTATTTGGTCAGGGAACTTGTCAGCTTTACATTCGGAGACCCATTTACATTCAAAATTTGTTGGGGTCAAGGGTTTGGCAGAAGCGGCACTTGTGTCCTCATTCAAAGGAACACCTTGCAAAGTTCCTCTGGGGCATCTTTGAGCAGAGACGTGCAAGGATCACGAGTCCACTCAGGTCGGCCTCCTCCAGGAGAAGCCTGAGAAGTGCTTAAAGCCGGATCCTCTCATTGCCTTTTCTTCCAAATATTTGTGTGAAACACTCATGACACACTTATGGGTAGAGAGGAGAAGTTTTAGCCCGCTAACTTAGCCATCACAGACAGATGGCACAAACAACTCGTCACAGAACAGGTGGAATTACCGATGAAGTGCATCATTTGGTGCTTGACTTTCCTTGTGAGTTAACACTGGAGACCATTTTTATTAACATTTAAGGATTCATTTATGCATGAATACACCAAAGTGTGTGAAACAGCTGTTGCTTTTGAGGAAATTATTACCAAAATAGTAATAAACTTCACAAACAAAGTGCTTGATTGCTCTCTGAATAAATTGTAAGGACTGACACAAGTTTTGCATTGTTATTTAAAGACATGACTCCTGTGATGTGATGTGTTTTGTTGCCCTGCAGCAGATGTGACTTTGCGTTAGTGCAGCCAGTGATAGTGTTGCATGACGAATGGTGGGTTGATGTAGCCACAGAAAGCTTTGGCAAAGTTATGAAAAAAATCACTGAAAATGTCAAGAGGTACTTCATTTAATGCTTAGAACATTTGGTAGATGCTCAATTACTGTGATGCAGTCTGAAATTATACCCTTCAGAATGATTAATATGACAAAACAACCTCTCATGGGTGAGTAAAAAAGGCACTTAGTCCGTAAAATGTTGGTGTTTTACCCGAAAAAAAGGGATTTTTGTGACATTGCAGTCATTCTAATAACTCAAGAACTGTTTGTGTGTATTCCTTTAGGGGATCTGGGTCCCAGAAGGAGAGAAGGTGAAGATTCCAGTAGCTGTTAAAATATTAAATGAGGCGACGGGACCCAAGGCTAACGTGGAGTTCATGGACGTAAGTATTCCAGAAAGAATCTTTAAAAGCGTTGTACTGTCGGGTCGGTCCAGATATGACAGCAGGCTGCAGCAACGTGTTCGAATAACCCTGGTTCAAAGCAAAAACAACATCTTCTGTTTTCTTCAGAAGCTCAGAAGTCATAATTTAGACCAGTTCATACCGGGAGGGAAGGTCCCCAGGAAGCCTACAGAGCACACACACACACACACACACATTCACACACACACACACACACAC
>BJFM01002489.1:6137-19302 GCA_016586285.1 Arothron firmamentum
ATTCGTAGGCCAGAATTGCCATTCAAACACAGTCAATCAATTCTGGGAAGCCATTTAAATGTTAATGGTTAAAAATGAACCTCAACTCAGTTGGTGGACAAGTGGTTTTTTCTTCTTTTTTTTCCCTCGCCGGTGTTTGTGTGTTGTTTAATTACTGACAAGGGCATGTATGTTGTTGAAAACAACCACCTACGCTTTTTTTTTTAACCCCCAACTCAGAGATTGCAAAATTAAAGTGGAGGGGGGGAAGGGTGTAAATCTAGTTTACATTCATCATCACAGGACAGAGATGCATGTCACGCGTGGGGACGGTGCGCATAAAAGTCATTATCATATGTCAAGCCAGGCACGTGCGGCTTGAAATATCGCAACAGCGCGGCAGTCTTTCCAAATGTCAGGGAGAACCAACCATTTTCCTGCATCTGTGTGTCACAGCCGGTTGAACTCAGATATGAAATGGCCGGCCGTGAAGCGTTCCGAAATAACCCTCCCAGCCCATCCCGTCCCATTCGGAGAGGTGATTCACGGCAAAGAGGATATAAGAGAGCGAGTCCAAGAAACCTTGACGTTTATATATATTGTCTGCTTCTTTGGCGCCTCCCCTTGGAATTTTCTTTACCGCATTGAACGCAACACATTTACATTTATGTCACTTTTTATCATAATGCTATCCGTACCGACCTCATCTACATTTTCTTTCTCCTCTCAGGCTTTATTTTACATCCAAGATAGCCCCCCCTCCCCTTCTGAAGGGCGAAACCCGACACTGCTAACAAAGCTATCTCCTGTATCCTACCAGAAGGCAACAGCTGGAGCAGTCAGTTACTCGGGTGTGGAGGGTCCAGTTAGCTGTCTCCCGGTTGGCCATTGGCAGGAGGGTCCCGCCCCTATGAGCCTGGTCGTGCTCGAGGGTTCTTCCTCTTAAAGGGAACCTAGAAATACATTTTTACAGATGCTGTATAAAAAATTTGAATTGAATTTGGATTTAATTAATCCCCATGGGCCTCCTCATTGCTGCCCCCTAGAGGACATACGGAGCATGGAAACAGCCAGCCGGTTTAACAGTTTCGTTGTTAACAGCAACTTCAGTGCAGTTGTGTTTATGTTGCCCATTTATGGTATGAAAAAGGAAGATGCTGCCATTTTTCAGGGTGGGTAGAAAACAGTGCGTAACGTGAGCACACATCAAACACAGTGCAGCAGAAATGGAAAGGTAAACACAGAGCTAGCATCGAGAGGTGAATTACCCAGACCGGGAAGAGGAAGTGAAGGAAGAGCGGATGGGAAGGAGGTTTTTCAAAGAGTTTTTCTGTGCGTTCGTATGGCAAATTGGCAGTGGTGCAAGAAGTGATTAGCCATGTGGACTTTAACACCCCTGCTGCACGGGCTGTTGCTGTGATACTCTGACAAGGCGGGGCGGCAGCGCAGTAGTCCCGGGATCACCTGGAGCTGTCGTAATGGGTGTCTCTCATGCAGGAGGGAGTACACCAGGGTATATATGTCTGTTTGTGTGAGCAAGCTTAATGGAGGGGTGGTGGAGGTGGTGAGGGGCACTTTGGCTGCATAATTGGATTGACAGCTCCCACCACGCAGGGTGCAGGAGAGTTAACTGGTGTGCATTCGCGGAGATGCCCTCTCGTCTCTGCCTCCGTCTCCTCCTGTCCTTCCTCTTCCCTCGCCGCCTCCTTCTGTGGTGATCTTAATCGGGAGAGAAAGGGCAGCTATAGGAGCTGCAATCAGGGGCGGTTGCTCTTTCTGTCGTGGAAATGGGAAGAAAAAATGATGAAATCTGAGATTTCAGGGTTTCTGTTTTCTTCGCATTCATCTTTCAGTGTGATTCCTGCAGATTATTTTTTTTAAATAAACATATAATATACTATATAATATATAACATATTATATATATATAATATATATATATATATATAGCTTTTTTTCTGCACAGTCACACGTCAATGGCAATCAGGATTTCGGGATAATCACAGAAGCTGCTACTTCAAGAGCATTTTTGAAGTGTCCTTGATCATGTAGTATGCAGGTATTTGTGCCCGAACCACTGACCTTTGGATCGCCGGGGCCACCGTCATAAATATAAGGCCTTATGTTTAAATATATTCAGACTTCCTTTTGCTGTTGGCAATGAAAATAGAAAAACTGAAACAAGGGTTGCAATGCTGATGTAAAAAAGAAAAATGTTCAAACAACCGATGTTACCTCACTGGTTGGTATGGTTCGATTGCTACATATTATATGTTTCTTGTTACATGTCTGCAATTTAACATTTCAGTGATATTGTACGTGTGATGTAATGCCTATTAGAAATCGGACGTCATTCTAAATCCTGTACGGTGTGGTTCTTAAGCGTTTGCCACCATGTGATCACAATCTGCTCATATAGAAAGCTGCCCGATCGGAACTTGAAAGTTTATTTTTCATCACTGCTGGTTTTGAGTTCAGGCCAAGTTCAGCTGCTGCCACTGGCACGACTGGGACCGCTTGTCTTCTGAGCAGTAGCGACTAACACTGTTAGCATTAATAAAACACTGCGTGCAAAAAAAAACCCTTATCAATTAATGAAGAAAGCTGTCTAGCTGTAGTTTAGTTCTAGCTATAATTTGGATAGGTGTTATCTTGTGTACACAGCGAAATTGCAATGGTTGTATGGAGCTGTTGCCATAAGACCTTCGGGCCACCCCCATCCCAACCTCACAAGGTTTGTTTTTGGTGGAATTAGGTTGGTAAAATGCCCACCGCGGCGCAATTGAATGTTCGCAAACAGAAGTCATTCTTCATCACTTCTAGGCGTTTTGGCTAACCTCAAATTTTGTATAGCTTCCAATCGGTTTGATTTCCGATATGTCCCATGGAGACAGAATAGGGGCTTCCTCCATCCACTCAAGGTGTTCTATGATTGCGTATACTGCTTTTACGTTGTGTGTGTAATAACAGTCATTTCCCTCTGGGGATTAATGAATTATGATTCTTACTTCTACACAACCATGAATCCCTCATTACTTTAATATGTTCTGGGTGTGATGGCTTTTTAATCCAACTGGGAAGGGATTTTCAAGGTTATATGATAGGTGCTTAATAGACACCGTCAAATCCAATTCCAGTTCCCGGTATGTCGTGACTGAGGATCTGCTGGCTTTAGTGTCATCTCATATCAGGTGGTAAATGGCTCCACCAGGAGCTAGCATCTGTTCGGGTCCAAGTCACAGCCAAAGACCATTAAAGGTGTGAAAACGCAAGAAAATTCACGTATTTGGTTTTAGTGTTCTTCAAGTGTTAAAGTAATTAACACTGTAGAAACGCACTGATGTATCACACGACTTCGTCAGCCATGCTCTCATGCACCTTATTTTCCTTCTTGCCAGTAGAATCTTTTCTCTGCCACGGCAATGCCATTAGAGGCACTGGCACATCGGATGAGGAGCTGCGGGATGCTACTTAGCCCTCAGTGTGCGGCTGATCATTGGGTCCTTCTGAGAACGGAAGTTCACTCTTCGTTTTCCTCGATGTGTTCAATGTTTAAAAAAGGGGGGGGAACTCACTACTATATCAAAAAAAACAACCTTGACTCAGCAAAGATGTCGAAACCATTAGCCCCTGCTTCCGCTTATGTCCGTGGTCTGGGCATTTCGTGAGCCATCAGCATAATCACTGATGAAAACTCAAACCACAAATGATGTGAAACGGTCTGAGGTTTATAGAAAAGCACATGCACTGGATTAAACACAATTTGAAGATACACCAGCAAGTAGGGCTACATCTGCCGGATTGTTTTTTGTTTTTTTTTGCTTCTTTTTTTTGCTGATGTTTTGATTGGGGATGTAATGATATATAACACATTACCAGTAGCTTGCCTATAATGCTGCTTATGTCCCCTCAAAACTTGCAAACATGAGCACATGCTTGCCCTATTATTTTTTTTTTTCCCTTGCAAGAGCCTCTTTGTGACAAGCTAATTACCACTTTCAGCAATACCCTGACATGCAGATCGAAAACTGCACTCAGCAACGCGCCTCATTTTTTTGACAGGGTGGTGGCTCGTGAGATGTTTGTGTAGGAAGAGATTTTCTCTCTCTCTCTCTCTCTCTCTCTCTCTCTCTCTCTTTCCTCCTCCTTTTTTTCTCAGAACTATGGGTAGGATCATTACACCATTAGTGCCAGTAAGTTGAAGAGAATGGGGGAGCAGGGCTGGAGCAAAATTTCTGAAAAATATCAGAAACGGGTGCAATTTTTCCTGCAATCAAGCGAATAACTTGGTATGTATCAATCACGCTGTTTACTGCAGTATCCAGGGGAGACGCAGAAGAACATGGCTGCTGAGTCAGGAGATGAAACCAGCCTAAAAGGCTGTGATGTTTGTTCCCCCTAGTAAGACGTTGCCCACACTATCAAGTGAACAAACAAGAGGAAATGATCATCCAATATTCTGGGTATTTTTCTTCTTCTTCAATGAGCATTTTAGTGGCTTCTGTAACTGTGCGACATTCCCCGGGCCTTTGGTCCGCTTTCAAAGATTGCGAACCATTCCTATCATTCTTGTTGAGGGGACGTCGTATGTTTCACAACCACTCCTCGCGTGTTACCCACCTCGCCATGCTCATGCACATGTGTGACCAAGTGGACCCTTTCTCAGACACCCCCTCCTCCAGCCATGCCCGGCACCCATCGCATTTGCAACCCAATAGGCGAAAAAATAAGAAATGTCTCAGATCAGCGATGATCGATTTAGCCTTCTTTGGAATTCGTCCTTTGTAGATCGTCGTCACCCGACCCCGAAAAGCACTTGACCCCCACTGTCCTCTGATCAACGACGCCCATGTCTGGCACATTTAAAACAAAACAAACAAAATGCCATCATTAAATCGAGTTACGTCGTCAAAATTGTAGGCCTCGTCTCTCCTACAAATGTCAGGACGCCAGAATGCAGTGATTATTGCAAAACCGCCCGAAGTGTAAACATGCATATGCATTAACTGGGGCATTTGTTTATTCAAATAAACAGTGTTTTCAACGCACAAAGGTCCCCGGAGACTGTAAAATGAAACAAAGGATTAGCCGGAGAAGCTGAGCAGCACAAGAGCGTCGTTTCGACTTCTGTGTCTGGGTCATGTCAATAAATGTTAACGTATATAAAACAGTGCAAAAATATGTGCTCAGCATACAAGTTCTCGATGCTTTCATTGTCTTTGTATGCCAGCTGAACTTCAGGAGTTAACATGTTTGCTCTTGAGAACAGTCACCGTGATCCTCCATTTAACACAAAGCTTAATTTCAGCACATGCGACATTAATAAAAATCAACATGTGTACCTTCCTTCATACCAGAACTATTCCAACTACTGTGTGCGTCTCATAATATGCGCGATGGGACAGTACCGGCAATAAAAACCCCCAGGGACAAGTTGCTGGTCCACCACAGCGTTAAGTATCTCATTTGCCTGCCAAATTCTTTGTGGTGGCCATGCAGAGAGCTTGTGTTTTGTTCCGTGCCATTTATGTTTTATTTCTTTGTTGGACAACTTTTGAGAGCAGTTGATCGAATAACTCAACAAACACCAGCATTGATTTACTATTCTCAGAGGGTTCTGCAGAGTGTATAAATCCTATAGTACGGTAATGGGGTTCGGCGTGTGAATGCTTTTTTTAGCTAGCTGGGAAAGGATCTCGAGACTGAGTTATAGGTGGGTGATAGACGTAAATCTAAGTCCAACTGCCTCATTTGTCATATTTCTGTAAACATGATGTCATAACTGAAGATGCATTAGCTTTAGTCTCAGTTTGTAATGAGATAACAGGTAGGGGCCGATCAAATGAAAGGTTTGTTGGCACAGTGTAGCGATATGTAGTATGTTTTCGTGGATGCTGTTCTACTTTTATAGGCTCATCCAAAAAACGCTGTCAGTTGGAATTCAGGTCAGTAGAAATTTGTGTGTTAGCATACTGGTGCAGCCTTATAGGAGCATTTGGACCTAGTTGGTTAAAGGCCCGTTAAGGGTACACCAATGATATAGATTGCTGTATCCATTTTGCATCAAAATTAGGTTTTTGTCCTCAAAAACCAATTTTTCACTTTTTGGGGGGTTGTTTTGGCCAGGAAAACAGTTGCAAACACATGTCAAAAGTTCATTTATTCCAGGCAAACAATCACAGACATTCTTTGAAAACTGTAACTGCCAGAAGTTTGCATGGGTAGATGGTGATGGATGTTTTCTTTGGAGATGAGAACCACATGACGTAAAGCTAAAAATGTACGCTGCGAATAATGGTTTGATTTCGCTGACCTACAAAGTCACAGCTAACGGAAAGCGCATATCACAAAAATGCGAGCCGTCTCAACAAGGATGACACGCCAAGTCAGGGTGATTTTCGTGTTCCGTTGAGCAGTTTTTCTTTTTTTTTTATGAAAAATGCCCCAGAATGTCCTTGCAGTTCCCGCCAAAGACAATGCCAATCACGCTTCACGTAAGTTTTATGTAATGCATCATCACCGCTGTGATCCGTGCTGCGCTTTCCCCTTCAGCCACAGTTTTTGGGGGTGGGGGTGGGGGAGAAGCTGGACTCCTTGTCAGCTATCAGCATGGATAATGACACATTAACTGAGAGGAGAGAGGGCCAATAGAGAGAAATATTCACTGAAAAACAACGTTAAGGGAGCGAAAACACAAACAGGAATAGATATTTAAATCGACAGTTGCGCACCAGAAACCGGCAAAGCAGATTTACATTCATCTTCTGCATGTTTCTACCATGTGCTAAGCGCGTTTGCATGCACAGATGAGCGCACTCGCTTCGGCATCACCTGAATCCCAGTCACCTTTTGGCGGATTTTCCGCTAAACGCGATGGAAACGCCTCCGGGCCTCCGAAAAGACGTGTCCGCTCTAGACCGAAGGCAAGTGTGACACGATCCGTTTACCCCAGCTAGTGCTGGGGGGGGAGGCAGTTTTTCTTCGGGAATCCAGAAGAAGCGGCACAATTTTGAAGGATTGAGGTAAAACGCCGGAAGAGGGTGCGGGGAGGAGAGGAGGGGGAAAAGCTGCAGCGGTCGGTAATCATTTGCATCCCTTCGAGAAGTCGCTGGGAGGTGGGGGGGTCGCATTTGTATACACAAGTGTGTGTCTACGGGTACCGCCGCGTGCATGTTTTTGAGGGGCTGGATGTGGAGGGGCTAATGGAGTGCTGATTGCCTGGCAGTAAGCAGGCATCAGCTGGTAATTGCAGCTCTACGGCACGGCGCCTCAAAAAATGGAGACGCATTTCGCATTCAATCACGGAGCCTCCGGTTACGGGCGCCTGTGCACGTGGCAGCGTTTGCAAGATTTAGTCACAGGGCGATATTGAGCAGTCAAGCAGCCTAGCTTCTTGTCAACTTCGCGGTGCGTCTCTTTTTTTTTTTGGTATAGTGCTAAAATACAGACATTAAAATGCATAATAAATAAAGTGGCGAGCTCGATGTCATGCCCTTTTTTTTCTTTTTCCCTTCTGCTTTCTTTTCCCTTTGCGTCTGGCTAAAGTCCTCCCCTTAATGAACCAGACTTGTGTTGCCAGGCGACAAGGTTGCCTGGGAGCGGGACTTTGATGAACAGTGACAGTGTATTCCGAGACGGCGCGTGTCAACACGTGGGGACGGACAGGCTGATGAGCACACATACATGGGCAAGCTCATTTGACTTGCAAGGGGCCAAGCCACATGTGACACTAATGCCCCTTGCCCCTTGGGGGTGGGGGGGGGCACTGTCTGGTGTTGTTCCTTATTTTATTTTCTACTTTTATTACTTGTTTGTATTTTAGAGTTTTATTTTAGTATTAAAAGCATGTATGGACTGCGGGTTGTTGGGTTAGCTGGTGGTGTGTTGGAGCCTTTTCCAACGCGCCATAGTCCATAGTTACACACTGACCTCCGGCCCCAATGAATCCCTCAGTTACATTTTTAACAAACTGTGTGGATCGTTTCCTCTTCTTGTTCTCCCCCCCATCCTATCTCCCCTCCTCCTCCTCCTCCTTTGCCCAGTCGGCACCAAACTTATCACATAAAACCCATAATGCAAATGTGTGGGCTAATGTCCCCAAATACAGTTCATCATCCTTGCCGAATCAAAGTCCGATTTTAATTTTTTCCCATTCACCTTTCTCTCTAATGGCACCTGCTGTGTGCTGCGTCTCTATTCACTCACCAACTGTGATCTTCAGGTTTTTTAAATAATTGGTCAGCTTTTCTCTAAAGGACACTCATTATATCAAAATTGCTCTTGGAAAGGTTTCTGCGGCATTTCTTTTATATATATTTTCGGGGTCTTTGGCGGCAGTTAAAGCTCACAGCTGCTCAGCTGCACGAGCACGCGCACAGGCCTTTGAACGATAAGGAGCAGCCAGATTACTGCCTCTCGACATGTAGCGGAGGCTGCAACAAGAACCTGTGAAAAGAAAAAGCTGCCACCTTCAAGGCAATGGGAGTTTCACAAGGGTACTCTTTTCCAGATACGGGGGAAACAATACCCGCTTTATATGTATCTTAAGTTCTGTTTGGCATCTCTCATACGTCGGATTTGCCCTGAATGATTTACGGGGGTTGTGACTCTGACACTGGGATCGTGATTTGGATGACCTTGCCAGAGTGCATGCATCTTAGCACCTGTGCGCGAGAACCCCTGGAGAATTAGCCGCATACTTTGAGAAAGGGAGAAAATATATATATATGTAAATATGAATTCAATTTCAAAATCAGTCGGATTGAGATTTACTCCCATACTGTATTGCGTAGCTTTACTCAAAAGTGGTGGCTCTTGTACAAATTGGATTTCACAAAAAAAAACGCGACAATAGCCGTTAAAAAGATTGACTGATATTTCGATGTCATGAAGACAATTTTTGAAGGAGGAAATCATCGAAATGCCTCCCCCTGGAGGCCATACTGACAGGTGAAGCTTCCAGGGGGAGACATTGAGCAAGGTACCCCAATCCCCAAATGCTTGGCCTGGACACACTTGGATGTCTGTATTTTCAAATCCATACTACTGCTGCAGGCCAAAGTTAAATGCATTATGGCAGTGGTCCCCAACCTTTTTATCATCGCGGACCGGTCAACGCTTGACAATTTTACCGCAGACCGGGGGTGGGGGGTACGTAGATTGTTTATATTGCGAATATAATAATAAACGGTAATCCACTATGTACTCGTATGCAACTTTATTAGAGAATCCGCTCATTTTTCAAAATAAAAGATTTTTAAAATAAAAGATTGTTCAGACTCAGATAATAAATACATTGGAAATAATTAATTACCGTATTTCTTGGGTGGCCGGTGGCCCGGTACCAATTGATCCAAGGACCGGTACCGGTCCGCAGCCTGGAGGTTGGGGACCATTGCATAATGGGACATCAGGCTGTCCCAAAAAAAGCTAGTCTCTTGTCTCCATTCATCAATTTACAAATGTTAAATTGTAAATAAACTGGAGAGGAAGAAGAAGCAGAAGAAACTTTTTCCCCCTTTTTTACGTGTCATCTGAGAGCAGTTACAAAAGAAGTGGTGGTGGCGGTCGTGACGTCTGGAGAGGCAGCGCTGCCTCTGGCACCAACAATATGGCACTCTGGCTGCCTCCTTCCTCCTGTTCCTCCTCTTATGCACACCCCTGCTCTTCCGCTCTTCTCACCTCCCTACCCTTTCACTCTCTCTCTCTGTCTTATCTGATGGACACCTGAACACAAGAGGTCAGCCTTTGCCACCATGCGTCCCTGCCCATCTCGGCCACAATGAATTCTTTATGTCGGTGTGTGGTTTTGCATAAAATAGTGATTTAATACTCAACTTTTATAAGAAATATCTACTTCTGTGTCGTTTATAAAAAAAGCCGTCATTCACATATACCTCTGACTCAAAAGAGAACATATCTTTTCCTTTATCCTCCTTCTATCTCTTTTCCCTCAGGGAACTTAAGGTTAATTTAGAGTAGCATCACCCACAAGCACGTCTTTGTTTTTTGGATTGCTTGGAAATATGCGATGGGGTCGTCTTGCATGTTAAATGCCTGAGCGATAAGTTGTTTGGCAACTGGGAGTGAGAACGGGCCCGAAGTCACTATAAAATGAGAAGTCCATTTAGCATCACACTGTGGAGGTAGCTAAGCCCGCAGTGAGGATTTTGCATACTTCCGTTCATCCGTCTCTTTAGACAGTTTGAGATTTATACTCGTGGGCCTCTATTTGTAATCTTCTCCTCTGCTGGTTCATCACGTTCCTCTTCGCATTCGACACCACCGCTATTTATTCTTCTACTCTGAGCCAGATAGACGAGAGCATTCCGGGATAGATGAAAAAGAAAAGAAGCCGTATTTGCCGTGTTATTTACGAGCATCCCCCCGCTAGCCTCCTTTTGGCCACACTGGCCAAAGAAGAAAGACATTTAATTTCCTTGCTTCTTGGATCACCCAGACCATTTGGGATTAATGTGGGACAACAAATCTTGCCGGGGCCATTTTGCAGCTTGATCAAAGACGTGTCAGTGTCTAGATTCAATGCACCAACCTACAGGTTAAGAGTGTGTTTCACGCACGGTGTAGCATATAGATCATACGGTGACATCCGAATGGCTACGTATCTCCTCGGACGACCCAGGCCCAAGTGCGGACGTTAATGGAGTCTCATGGTTTGACAAAGCCTTAACAAGTGAGAGGATAGAATCCTGTCGTGAAGAATGGTGGGAGATGATAATGTGGAGTTTTATAGTAAATCATTTCAACCAGGCTAGATGAAGTGAAGAGAATGTGCCGTTATGTAAGATACATTTCTGACTCATGCTCACACCTATGAAGGAGAGAAAAATTTCCCCTGTGTGTGTGTGTGTGTGTGTGTGTGTGTGTGTGTGTGTGTGTGTGTGTGTGTGTGTGTGTGTGTGTCCTTGTATTTGCTACATATTGAGTAGTGTGACACTCATTCTGCTAGCAAAGGGAGGACTTTTTTGGTTGCTCACCACAACTTCAAAAGCTTGTTTGAGGGTGAAGACTTGCTTTTAAGGTTGGGGTTAAAATTAGGTTTAGGTAAGGGTTAGCGTTAGGGGTTAGTTGGGATGATTTTTGTCTCTGTACTTGTTTTTTGTCTGTACTTACTAGACCTCAGTGCTGCCATTGTTATTATACATCACAAAATTTTATTCCAAAGACTGCAACATGAGATAAGGATTACTGGGACAGTACTAGACTGGTTTAAATATTATTTATCAGATAGATTTCATTTTGTTCGTGTTAAAGGTGCTTCCTCTTTGTGTCCAAGGGTTTATCATGGTGTTCCACAGGGTTCAGTGCTTGGGGCCGTCATGTTCACACTTTACATGCTCTCTCTAGAAAATATTATTCAGAAACATAGCATAAATTTTCATTGCTATGCCAATGATATGCAGCTTGAAGCCTGAAGAAACAGAGCCATTAGCCAGACTCCAGGCAAGTCTCAAAGACATAAAAGACTGGATGACCTCCAACATCTTACTATTAAACTCAGACAAAATTGAAATCATTGTTCTTGGACCTAAACAAGAGCTGATAGGCCTAGTTATAGTCAGTTCTTCAGGTGGAATAGGGTAATCAAACTTTTAGTGTTCAATCTTTAGCACAGCTATGCTGCTATAGGCCTATGCTGCTGGGGACACAAACATGATCCACTGAGCCATTCCCCACCTCCTCAACACCAACCACCATCTCTATTCCCTCACTTCCTCTCCTCCTCTCACCAGGATTATCACCATGAGTCCAGTCTTTCTTGCTTCTCTCTCTTTCTCTCTCTCTCTCTCTCTCTCTCTCTCTCTCTCTCTGTATCTTTCTGCAGGTATCCTGTCTGCAGACCTTCGTGCTGCACGGGTCCTGGCCTCTGGCGACTCTGGTGTCCGCTGTCGATGCCTGCCTGTGCTGTTCCTCTGTATTTACATGTTTCTGTCTTTCTCTCTTTTTTTCTCTCTTTTATTCTCTCTCTCTCTCATTCTGTTTGTCCTGTGTCCCTCTTCTTCTTATCCATTACCCAGCCAGCTTTCAGCAGGATGGTTCCTCCTTGTAAGCCTGGTCCTGCTCAAGGTTTCTTCCTATTAAAAGGGAGTTTTTCCTTGCCACTGTGCTTGCCTGGGGGTTCAGGCTCTTGGTTTCTGCTTCTGTAAACCGTAGGGACAATTCTGATTATTAAGGGGCTGGGTGATAAGTTATGTCTGTGAAAGTCCCAACAAATATAGAAAGATGTTTGGATCTTTAATTCTGAATTTCTGTCTTTTGTGTGTGCATTTGATCGATTAAACATAAATCCGATACGACATGGAGCACGGGCGCCCGCTCATTAACTTTCATAAATTGCATCGTGAACCCCAACTGGGCATGTGCATGTGAGCGCATATTTTAGATTTCCAACGTCGCTCCCTCAAGTGTCTGGAGTTGCGGAATGTCGAGATAGTGATACCACTCGAGGATAATGCCGGCTTGCTGGCAAAACACGTCCATGTGGGGAGCACGTGCGCTCAGTCCATCGTTGATTTAACACTTGATTTCAGTCAGCCAGCCAGTTGGCTTATTCGTAAATGTTGGCACCTGCTGCAAAAGGGCACAAGGGCACTTAGCATCTTCACCTTTTCTATTAAAGCTTTCCTCTCTCCTTGGTCTGCATGTGCTATTATCTGGAGTCAGCTTTTACATCATGGCGACTTTTATCCAGTGCGAAAGCGGTACTGCGCACAAGATTATTCTCCATCAGCAACAAAGTGGTCAGTATGTGACTCCAGACACAAAAAAGCACGTGCCTGAATTACAAAGTTGTACATTTGTGGCTTTTAGTGCACGCCCCATCCATAATAATGGATATTTTCTATAGACGATGCAAATTGATTATATTTATTCAGATATTTCCATTATGTCTTTTGTTTTATTTCCTTTCTGTACATCTGCAGCGTTTTTATGCTAAGCTGACAGTGAGCGCCTGAGCTGCTGACATTGCGGTGTTGTCTTCCAAACAAGGGGAGGAGGGGGTCTTGTCAACAGTCATTGCCTGTGCAGGAAACTGGGGAGCAGACGAGACTGTTTCTTTGCACAGTGGGCCGGAACGCTACCTGTGGAGTTGATTTGCATTGGTCTTCCGTGTTGCCTGTGGAAGGCAGCTCTTTTTAACCCCCCCCCCCCCCCCCCCCCCCCCC
>BJFM01002489.1:29000-37518 GCA_016586285.1 Arothron firmamentum
CTATTTTTTCCCTTGATTTATATTTTTTATTTTCTCCAACCTTAGTTTTATTAAGTTGTAGCATTCCATCTGTTTGTTTTGTTTTTTTTTAGCCGTTACATAACCACATCATCTCTGTGCCCCCCCTTACTCCCTTCTTCTCACTCCTTTGCCCCTGAACACTCTTCATCCATTCGTCACGCGCTTTCTCACGGTTTTGCCCCCTCTCCTCTTGTTTTTCCTCCCTCTCTGCCCCTGCAGGCAGGAACCGTCGTGCACAAAGTGATGCAATGGTTGTAATTGGCTGCCCCCCTCTGCCACGAATCAGATCGCAGCTGGCGCTGGGCATGCTCTGGCGATTACCCATAACCCCGCCGCCCCGCCAAACGCTTCGGGGGATAACTCCAAAAGAGAGGAGGACGGGTTATGGGGGAGAGGTTTGGGGCCAATTCTGCTTGTTTGCCTCAACGCTGCCTCTCATTGGCCCACCTTGGTAGTGATCAACCATTGATTGCAGGTATACAAATAAACCGCGAATTGCAAGGGCTCCGGGAGACCCTTCCATCCCAGCAAAGGGGCCATGCTCAATGTGATCCTTTATCAGCCCAAATTAGGCCTCTGTGTCTTCGAGAAGGGAACATCCATCTCTTCATTCATTTGCCTTCCGTGTCCCATTTTTTTTCGTCGTCGGCCTGCTTGGCCTCCGGCTGCCTCGAGTGGCGGCACAAACAAAATGCCTGACAAACATTAGTTACAAATCGCCAAGGCAACGTGAAGGTCAGAAGACAGAAAATGGGCGGGGCCTCTGGAGGATATAAAGTGGATTATTAGAATTCAACCATTAACTGTGTGTGCCACTTATTATTTAACTATTTATTATATTTTACAGTCATGTCAATGACGCAGGGTCTCTTTTTAATATTGAAAGCAAAATACACCACTTGACTTTCTCATCGGGCTCAATTTTGTAGGAAAAACTCCGGCAGCCATAATTCTTTCACTGTGTTTTTGTTGCCCAAGGGTGTAAAACTTCCATCAGCGAACTCGCCGTTGCCCATTTCCACGGCTGATTCACGGCTCAATTATCGGCTCATTAACATATTGCATCAATTAAAAGATTGATGGCCGTCAAACAGCGAGGAACCAGAGGCAACGAGGGATCCATAATAATAATAAATAGTCTAATAATAAATAAATAATAATAAATAACCATAATGATAATAAATAGTTTCAGTGTTAAGCAGTAGAAGACTCTGACTGGAAGCTTGAGGTACTTCGTGGCCTACTTGCATGTAAAATATATATAACAAGAGCGATGGTGATGATCTGGGTCTGTTTTCCGTGTAAAAAAGGGGTTATTTTAAAGTAAGACAGGGCATTAAAGAGAACTATAAACACAGACAATTCTCCCAGCATGACCATTGATCATTATCATAGCATTGTTGCAGAAATCTCAGCCTTTCCCAGCGATTCGGAATACTTCACTTGGGCTCTGCGCCTCTTTTAACGCAGCGGGAGGGATTTCTGAGAGTCAGGAGGAGGTGATGGAGTGTTCTCGGGTGATTTTTTTTTTTTTTTTTGTCTCTTTGAGCTTGTGCGTTTTCCATCAAAATACAAACATCTCTGAAATGCTAGGGGTGTGTGTTTTTTTCCTTTTTTCCTAACCGCTTCGGTTCTTTAAGCAGCGTCCAGATCTGGATGCAGTCAAATAGAGATGCAGGAGTAGGCTTGCTAGGGGCTGATGGGAGTAGACAGACAGAAGAAGAGAGGGGGGGAGGAGGTGGGGTGGGGGAGAAAGAGCATCTATCCCCAGCTTATCGCAAATTCTCCCTCCGTCTGATCACGAATCACAGCCCTGACTCAGCTCAAGAATTAAGGGAGAGAAGAACCAGACCCCCCTCAGCTATCCTCATTTATACCCCCTCCTTACTCTGCCTCTTCCTCATCCTCCTCCCTTCCTCCCCAGCCACTCGGGGCGGCGCGCTGGCCTTTAAAAAGGCAAACTTGTAATCTGATAATTAACAATCTGCTAAATTTCTCAAAAGGGGGGAAAAAAACAGTCATGAGAAAATATCCGCCTCGTGCCCGTGAGTTGGATGACCTTTCCCGCCGAGGCTGGAATGGCAGGCAAGGCAAGGCGACTCACTTAGAAGCATTTAATTAGCTCGGCTCTCGGCTGTGTGCACCGCAAATGAACGGAGGAAGGAGGACAGAGATGGAGGAGGACTGAGACAGTCATGGGAGTTATGGAGGCACGAGGAAGGACAGACCCTCTAACTGAATGTCATTTGCATGTGGGATTATTTTAAAGGGCCCCCACACACAAGTACAGGGTTTACAAATGAGGAATAGGGGTCATTTAAGGAGGGCGACTTCTATTTTTAACAGTCTGGGCTGTCTGGCTGCTCATGGACCTGGGTCAATGTTGTTTTTCTTAAAAAAAAAAATGACGTCAAATTTTCTTGAAAATATTTAATCCAGTGCTGCAAAATTTCTAACCCAGTACTTCTCTCAGGTAGTTCTGGCAATAGCTCAAATGTTTTGTAAAAGCTAGGTCATTTTAAAAATTTCTCACATACTTGTAGTAGCATTTGTGGGTTTCCAAAGGGGCTCCAACAGCCAGAACCTGATGTTTTATTTGGGGGTGGGGGGGACTTGGTATGGAAAAGTTTGAGAATCCCTGCTGTAGCCAAACTTAGCTCAAACCAACGGGAACTTTTTCCGTCTCAGCTATGTTTTATTGATGGGATGCTACTCCTGTTACTGGCTTTGAAAGTCAATAACAACATTCTTCAATAGTCTGACCCAAACCGCATGCTGTTTTCAGTTTGGCCACTAGTCGGTGACAAAGTCCACTTGCTGGTCACCAAGACCAAAAATTCAGAAGGTTTTGTTATATCATTATTTTATCACATGATGGCCTTTCTACTATTGGGAAGTATAATGAGTAACATTATGAATGCTTTGTATGAGGACAAGATACATTTTATCAGTCGGTTTCACACACAAGCAGAAACAAAAAAAAACAACCTGTTTTTCATTTTCCCGTTTTGTCCACAAACGAAAAACCAGGAAACGGTTCTTTATTCATTTTTTTGTTTTCACCAAAAAACAAGGAAACAATTTGTTCTTTTGTTTTTTGTTTAACCAGAAAACAGAAATACCACTAGATATTTCCCTTCTTTTGTGGGCAGAACTTTGAAGCCCGTGGCTGTGCCCGTCAAAATAAAGGTCCTGCCCTTCAAAATAAAGCTCCTGCTCTGACAGGCATGGAGACATTGGCTTTCATTGTATTGCCTGCACCCACATGCATCTATTCCAAATTAAAGCGAGTTGTGTAGACAGTAGAGGGTTTACACTATCTATTGAGTGTGAGAGAGATATTTATCAGCAACAAAACTGAAGGTAGGTAGGTAAGGTAAAATGTCCAGCAGGTGTCGCCACCGTGCGTTAGCGTTGCCATTAATCGTTTGAACCACCCTGGTGATTTATATACAGTGGTCCCTCATTTGTACGTTCTGAAAATCCCCCGCGACAATCGAAATCCGCAAAATAGAAACCTGTTTGCTATTCAAATACATGTTAATGTTACGGCCTCATAATCCCTCCTCGCGACCTTTATAAATGCACACAGCGTGGACGCAGCCGATAAATTGCCAGACGACATAAATCAGTCCGGACCGCGACGCACCGCACCCGGTGTAAACCCGCCTCACCCTGTTAAATACGTAAATTTGGCAAGCTGCACAGAGATGGGGCGCGGAGACTGTTCACGTTGTTCCATCCTTTAGCCAATCAGGATGCAGAACACAATGCACTGTTAAAAAAAAAAAAAAAGCATAAAAAAACTGCACTAAAAAAATCCGCAAAACAAGCCGCGAAAGGTGAACCGCGGTATAGCGAGGGTTCACTGTACTGTACATGGATCTGGATTTACGCTAGCAGCATGCCGTCAAAAAGGTTTTGGTTTTGAGATAGAATAGAATGCCGCCCCCCCAACCAGCTAGAACAACACACGACTATGTTTTTTTCATATCCAATAAATGTGTCACATTCATGAAATGGATGATTGCGAAGCTTTATTTTGTGGTAAATACTTTGTTTGGGCTATTAAGGCCTTGTCAGTCTGTTCAATTTGGGGTGAGTTGGCAAAGAAAACCCTGGAGTTTCATCATGCCCACTTAGATTTCCATTCAATGTGCAGCAGTAAGAGATTGGTACCTGCCCAACATAACTAGAAAGTCAAATTCATTTTTATCAGGTACCTCTAGCACCATTGTAAAGACTCTGGGTGTTAGCTTTGATCAGGACGTTTTAACGCGCACATAAAACAAATCTCGAGGACTGCCTATTTCCACCTTCGTAGCATTGCAAAAATCAGGCCTGTCCTTTCTTTAGATGCTGCTGAGAAGCTCCTCCATGCTTTTGTTACCTCCAGGCTGGATTGCTGTAAATCTCTTTTGTCAGAATGCCCTAAAAAGTCCCCCAGTGTTCTGATAAAGACTAAGAGGCGTGACCACATTTCACCTGTGTTGGCCTCTCTGCATTGGCTTCCAATAAAATTTAGAGTAGAATTTAGGATCCTCCTCCTAACCTACAAAGCTGTGTATGGTCTGGCACCATCATATAACGCTGATCTCATTTAACTATATCAGCCCTCTAGGATGCTCCGTTCCTTACAGTAGATTCAGACCTACTGGTAATACCACAAATCTTCAAATGTACATATGGAGCCAGGACCTTCAGTTATCAAGCTCCTCTGCTGTGGAACCACTTAGTAACATCAGTCCAGCCAGCAGACGCCCTTTCTATGTTTAAGAGTAGACTTAAAACCCTGCTTTTTGACAAAGCCTATAGTAAGGACTGTTTGGGCTCTGCTGGGGGAGATCTTTACACATCAAGCTTTCAGAGCGGCGGGGGACAGCACTAACCGGTTCAGCACTAGCCCCCCCTCTCCTCCGGGGCTGGCGTGCTCCATCTTTTCACAGCACTTACAGAGCATGTTGTTGGATCTCCTACCCCCACACTCCTGAGGCCTGGTACTCCTGCTGGATCCGCAATCCTCTGCATGGCCCTGTCTGGACCCTGCTCTCTCCATCTCCCCGTCTCGCCTCTCCCCTTCTCCCTTCCAGGCGATCGCAGCAGATGGCCGTCTACACTGAGTCTGGTTCTGCTCGAGGTTTCAGCCTGTTAAAGGGATGTTTTTCCCTCACCACTGTCTACAATGGCTTACTCGGTGTAGAGTGTAGCCCTGGGAACTGTTTCTCATTGTCTCCCTTCTTTTTTTTTTAAAATACATCTTGAGATAACAATGTTATTAATTGACACAAAATAAAATTGAATTGAATATAAATAAATACAGAAATAAACTCATGTGGGCACCCTCCCTCTGAGCCTGTCGGGGCCCAGGCCTCGGTGGGTTGAGTCTGTGCAGGGGGTCGGGAGGTCCGCTTGCTTGGTGTGCTGTTGTTGTTGAACCCGCCAAAGAATCTATTAAGCAGTTCTTTGGCAGCTCCTTTGGCAGATATATAGCTCAAAAGAACACTATTCTCATCCAGACCCCAGTATCAGTGTTATTTTTGCATGTTCCTTTTTACAGCTACAATGAATCGGCCCGTGTTTTCTTCCTGTTGTCGGAGCCTAGTGGGGTGTGCAGAGTGTGTAAAAGAAATTCTAATCAATGCCTAAAGTGCAGGGATTAGCTGCCCACCTATACTGAGGTGGCAGGACTCTCTGTAGCAATTGACTGCCTGAGATCATTACAATAATCTGATTTTTATATTTGTTAATGTTTAAGTGTTACATTTAAGTTTTCTACTATTACTCTTTTCTTCTGTTAGTTGCTGTTCAAACAAAGTTTTATTATGTTCCACCCTCTTTACTATGTTCTACCCTCCTGAGGATGTTCCTTCACAGAATGTATGGCTGTCTTAAAGAGTTGCTTTTTCCTACTTTCCTACTTCTGTCCCAATTATGTTTTGTGTCTCCCTCAAAGAGTGCAGGTATTATGGTAAACATACGCTACCAGATGGCTATTTTATTGGTCCATGATAAAGATATAAGCAACATAGAAAAACAATGAAAAATTATGAGGGAATGCCCTGTAGACGACTTATTTTTTACAGGCAAAAATTGTTGGGAACAACTGTCCTCACTAATAACATAATCTGAACCTTTCATGCAATTGATGGTTAAGGTGTAGCTGGCATAACTTGTAGCTATGCTTTATGGTAAAAGTTGACCATTAGTTTATGATGGGTGAATAGAGGGATGGATAGATTGATTGAATGATCGATTGATTGGATGATAATAACAATGGTTGCCAGCTCCTCTCAGAGACAGTACTCTAATACTTATTCGGCTTCTGCCCCAGCACAGAGCAGGCATTCTTGGTGATCTCAGGCCATGTTGCCCTCACAAGTATTGCTCCCTGGGCAGATCACATCATAGAGCAAACAGTCATTGAAAAAAAACATCTGAAGCAGCTTTGGGCAGATGATAAATGATGCCAGTCTCCCCAGGAAGTGAAATCTAGTTTGCCTCTTGTTGTATACAAGGTTGGTTTTCTGATCCCGCACAAGTCTGTTGTCCAGTAGAGGCCTTATGTGTCTATAAGAGGTTACCCTCTCAACCGCAGATCCTCCTATGCAGGTTGGTGACCTCCAACCTGCACAGAATCAACCCACTGAGGCCCGAACCCCAACAGGCTCAGAGGGATTGCCCACATGAGTTTATATCAATAGTTATTTATATAAAAATTAATTTGACTTTCTAGTTATGTTGGGCAGGTACCAACTTCTTACCGCCATACATTGAATGGAAATCTAAGTGAGCATGATGAAACTCCAGGGTTTTCTTTGCCACCTTACCCCAAATTGAACAGACTGATAAGTGCTTAAATAATAGCCCAAACAAATTATTTAGCACAAAAATAAAGTTTCACAATCACCCATTTAACAAATGTGATGCATTTATTGGATATGAAAAAAACATGGTTGTGTGTTGCTCTAGCTGGATAGGGGGGATAATAAACAGCATTCTATTCTATTCTATTCTATCTCAAAACCAAAAACCTTTTTGCTGCCAGCGTAAATCTAGATCCATGTACACAAATCACCAGGGATGTTTAGGGAACGATTAATGGCAACGTCAACGCACGGCGGCGACACCTGCTGGACATTTTAAATACCTACTTTCAGTTTGCCTCCTCGGTCTTGTCTTCTCGTGTTTCTTGTTGCTGATAAATATCTCTCTCACACTCAATAGACAGCCTACTTCCGTGTAAACCCTCTACTGTGTACACAACTCGCTTGAATTTGGAATCGATGCACATGGGCACAGGCAATACAATGAAAGCCAATTTCTCCATGCCTGCCAGAGCAGGAGCTTTATTTTGAAGGGCAGGACCTTCATTTTGACGGGCACCGCACCGACGGGCTTCAAAGTTCACAAAAGGAAGGAAATATCTTGTGGTATTTCTGTTTTCTGGTTAAAATGGAAAAAAAACGAATGACAAACCATTTCCTTGTTTTTTTGGTGAAAACGAAAAAATGAATAAGAACTGTTTCCTTGTGTTTCATTTTGTGCACAAAACAGGAAAAATGAAAAAAACAGCTTTTTTGTGTGTCTGCTTGTGTGTTTTATACCCAGGAAATGGACTGGTAAAACCTACCTTGGTCCGTGAGACAAGATGTAAATGCATTCCTAAAATCAAACCGATCACGATCGCACAATGATTTATGCTTATTTCTCAAAAGCGGTGAAGAATGCGTCTCAAAAATCCACAAACAACACAGCTGGAGCAGAGCAGCAGGAGTCAATTTGACAAAGTCAATACAGGATCATTATTCCAGCCCATTTTAAGTCCACGTAGACAAACGGTGAGTGAGATATTAGTGGCCGGGGCTGCTGGAAGTGACCCGAGCTAAAGCACTTAGAGGGTTAATCACTGCATTTGTATGCAAATATGTATTTAAGTGTGTCCAGGCCTTATGGGAAGGTTTAATGAAGGAAGTGGGCCCAGGCAGGAGGTGACATTCAGAGCCTGCGTAACCCCGGTGGATAGCTTTCCCCACGCTATTTATTAACGTTAATTGCTTTTCAGCTATGACCACCTTCCCGATCCCTACCTGTTCCACAGTCCTGAGCGATTTAAGGCATTCACCGTCCTTTAGAGTGGAAGCTGTTGCTTAAACATGAGAGAATCCTCCAAGGATTGGTACAATGTAAAGTGTGCCTGTGCGAATGATTGATGCATAACATGCTTTGAAGATCAGGGAACTGACCTTTTTCCTTTGTAGAAGCTAACATTCTGGTGAAAAACATGTACAATTATCTATTAGATGTAAAAAGAAAAATATCCATGTAGAGACCAACCTTTTTTCTGCAACAAGAAGAAAGGGAAATGAGAGATGAGAACATAGTGAGAGAGTAAAGCTAGAGATTGTTTCATTCCAGACAGGGAGCTGTGAATTGAGGTAATCCACAGCAGTGTGAAAATTAAAACCTCATCTGTAGGGGGGGGGGGGGGGGGGGGGGG
>BJFM01002489.1:48031-74400 GCA_016586285.1 Arothron firmamentum
GTGTGTGTGTGTGTGTGTGTGTGTGTGTGTGTGTGTGTGTGGGCGGGCGGAAGAGAGAACTGTCAGCTCGCAGGCAAAACAAGCAGAGGCATCGCGACGCAGATTCGGTGAACATGTCTGCCCGCGCACATGCACAGGTTTGATACTATGGACGGTAACATGCAAACAAGTGAGGAACAAGGGGGCCGTTTTATGCATTGTGGCGCTGCTTTGTGATTCACGACAAACCCCAGCAGAGTCACTGCTTTGTGTCATATCATCGGCCGTGTTTCCGCCTTCTTGGGTAGAAATCTGTCCTCCTGCAAACCCGCACGCAGGCTTGCAGCACAGTGTGGTGGCTCAACAGCACCACCCGGTGGTCGCCGCCAAGCAGAGCCCTTTCATGTGTGATGCATCAGGTCCTTTTGGCTCCAGATGTTTGCGTTCAGCGAGGCGCATAGGGCACGGCGCTTGCAGTCGCAGGTGTCACGGCGGGTTCAAAAGGGATGGCGCGGGCGTCACGAAGGGGCAGGCTGTTGGCGGTCGTCCCAGCTTTTGATGAGCGGACATCAAATCAATATTCTGTTCATTAGCCCTACAAGAGGAAATCCGAGAGTGATGCGCCGCTCAAACAAATCAATATTGCATGCAGTTATTCATTGTGCCAAATCCCATTTCTCCTCCATGATAACCTTTTTATGTGCCTCTGTAGTTAGTAGTAAAAAAAAAAAAAGAAAGAAAGAAAGAAAGAAAAGAAAAACCTGCCAAGATGATTAGCAGTCCCTCAACAGGCTATCAGGGATGAAAAACAGAGCATTGTCTGTCTTAACTGCAATGGACTGATAGATCTGCATGATCTGCCGATAGGCAAATGGCACCTTTTCTGTCCGTCAAGCTTCAGATCCTTTCCTCTGTTGATGAACATATGAACAATGAGGAGGGAAGGAGTTATTTTCCCCTTGCCTTCATTATATTGTAATTAGCCCAGATGCTACCTATTCAGTTTCCCTTCTTTCACACTTTTACTTTCATTTTTTTTGTTTGTTTTCCAGATCGATATCAGTATGTTGCCAGTCGCCAGCTAAACGGCTGGAGCGGGAGGGCTTTCTCACCCGGTGAATTGGGCGGCACCATTCAAAGTTAGAGTGCTGCCGTGGGCAATGGCCACACGCATTTACCGACACCACGCACCGGGTGCGAAAGACTGTGACAGTTCAGAGAAGGTATGTTTGCATGTGTGGGTTTTTATTTTTTTATTTATTTATTTCGTCTAAATGTGGGTTAGCCCCTGGTGAGGAAGGCCCTTTCTGCGTTGACGCCTGTGCAAGCAAGTCAAGGTTGTATCGGGTGATTAGGTGCAATCGCTGTATACATTGCAGGTTTAACGATTCAAGAAACATGTATCTTAAAAAACGAAGGCCTTGAAAAGTGACTCCTTCCTTTACTCTTGTACACAGGTGACGTGCACTTCGTGTCCCCAGTCACATGACAGTCACCTGATCACCACACCAGGATGTGTGCTTAATATAAACAATCATAAGATCGAGTTTAGTCTCCAAATTTATCCTCAAGAATTTTAGTATTAGCAGTAGTTGGTTTATGAAATGCAAATTAAAAGAAAAATGTGAAAGAAGACGTCGATGATTATGTTAACAAATGAACCTTTGAATATGTGCATATTTTAGTATGTAAAATATTTCATTTTATCTTTTAACTCAAAAGGCTGCAGGCGCAGACGATGTGCTTCTACTGAGAACGAATATAAAAATAGTCGTTTTGTTCTGCTGTTTGTGTATTTAAAAAAATAATGAATGGAACACATGAATGAGTGTAGCTATTCCACATGTGCGGCCGGGGGTCGATAGGCTGAGCTATGAACTCATCACCTCTGTAGTTCATCAGAACACGCTCCCGCATGAGACCATTAAACACCATCATCACTCGAGACGACATACGAGACGTCTCAGAGGCTAGATACAGTTGGATCAATGTCCTCCCAAGCGGGAGCCGTGTGTGTGTGTGTGTGTGTGGGGGGGGGGTGTCTTGACTTCATTTCCAAGAGTAACAAGAGGAGGGTATTGACTGCGGGGTTGGTTATTAATGCACAGGACACTGGATCCTGCTGCTGCCTGATCAGATATAGGGTTGCAAAGATGCATGACGACAGCTGTAGAATCAGTTTCTGTCTGTCTGTCTTGGTAAAGCAGTTGTTCCCACACTTTAAAAGTGGGCTTAACATGCAAACTTGCAAAGGTTTGCTGTGTTTGAACATTCTGACCAGCCTGTTATCGCTAGAACTCAATGTCTAATCTTGATATGGCTGACATGGGTTTGCCTTGTGCTGCACATTCTTGTTGCGGTTGGTCCTGTCCCAAACGTCTCCATGCTGGCGTTGGACAACTGCATATTGTTTACATTTTTAAAAGGCCCTCCCCGGTGGTGTTTTTAAAGTGGTGCGTAGTAAAACATCCATTTGCTGAACGTAGTGTTCACAGACACCCTGTGGTACCGGGCCCTGCTAGGGGGTTCGCCCCGGGGGTTTGCCCCGGGGGTTCGCCCCCCCCCCCTCCCCCCATCTTGAAAAGGACTGGATGTGTTTGGTGATGGGTGTGGTGAAGAGTGTTTCAACTTTAACCGTGAAATTCCATGACAACTGTTTTTTCATACATCTATTTGCCTTTAATCACAACAGTTCTTCACCAGAGCACTGATCAAAGCCATGACCACTGATTTAAAGACTCGAAGCACCATCCGGGACAACACAACGGTTCCAAAGACGGAATCATTCACAGAATGACAACAAGCATCCATCGTCAGGCGGTGAGCAACACAGAGAGGCCGGCGGTTATTTTGCTATTTATACAGAGAAATAAATACGGGCGGTTTAAGGAGTCGCAGTCAATGATGAAAGCAATATGGCATCCAGAAACTGCATCCATCACTCCACAGGCACAGAAACAACAGAGCATTTCCCCTTCCGATGAAAGATAACTGACTCCAGGAACAGTCTGGACACAATAATGGGAGATGCATGCAAAAAAAAAGCTTTATACTACATCTTGTTATACAATTTTAACTGTTTTGCTGACAGTACGCCAAAGATCTTTTATAGTCTCAAAAAGGAGGATGCGGAAAGGTAATATTTCCCTCGGCAGAACCACATGTCATCCACATTTACAATACGGCAAGGGGATGGATCATAAATGCACCCTCACAAGACAGCGCTGGAACAACAGAATAGCAATAACCGAGTGAGTAGTCCTCGTAAAACATGACAAATATACAAGTTCAAGGTCTGCTGGTTTTCATATGTGTGTGTGTGTGTGTGTGTGTGTGTGTGTGTGTGTGTGTGTGTGTGTGTGTGTGTGTGTGTGTGTGTGTGTGTGTGTATCTTGTATATATCTTTTTTTTTTCTTCTTTTTTTTTTTTTAGCAAAACTGGCTGTTTCCGTAACAGGTTCGGGCAAGCACCACAAAATCAACAATAAAAACAACATTAAAACAAAACAAAAGAAGCAGAGCATCTGGGTGGCAAGTTTACATTCATGGCAACTAACAGCACCTATGTCAAGAAAAAAAAAAAACATCCAATTTCCAGTACAGTGACACTGATGCCAACAGTCCATAAAGAAAATACAATTTGTTGATCTTTCTTAAGAAAATACACATATTACAATAAAACTGTTGGCCTCACACGCGGGTTATGATGGAATAAATGCATTCCTTTTGTGTTGGTCATCAGGTTCGACGTGGCATCAGTGGGAGGCGGCGTGGCTGTCGCAGCGAGCGTCCACAGTGTGGCAGCATGTTGGTGTCCTGATGTGTTTCAATCATCGCAAGGCTGACTGACAGGCTGACGCCGTGGTACATCCTGCGTCATTTCTGTTGACTTCTTGCATGCCAGCCAGGGAGCAATTCTTAAAATAAATAAATAAAAAATAAAAATTAGCATTCTTGCAATCAAACCTGTAAAATGCTTCACAATGGGAGCAGGTTTTGCAGAATTGTCATCTTTTCTTTAAACAAAAACCTGGCTATTAAACACATTTTGTAGAAATACCTTAAAAAAATTACCCAATTACTGACACAGATATCTAACAGCGGTAAAGCGAGCACCAAATATTTTTAAAAAAGGACTATTTCTGCTGTCTAACAACACCCTCTTCTCTTTAATCTCTTTTTTTGCTCAAAAGCCTAATTTGTTTAACCGACATACGTAGGTGAGAGTAACTCTTAAAAAGAAAAAGGAAATTGCTTTTTCGATTGAACTGCTCACAACTCATTTGCCGCCTCCTACTAAAGGACAGATATTAGCGTTTGGGCGCTCTTTGGACAATCAGACCCCAGTGTTTCTTTGATTTATTTCCAAGAACAAAATCTCATAACCTTTTTAGTTTGAAATTGTTTTTTTTTTTTTTAAAGAAAAGGGCTCAGCTAGCAACAGCTTAGCTTATCCTAATTTGGGTGAAAAACTAGAACAATTGGAAAAAGGCAATCTAGCTCGGTATAAAGGTGAGTCTATATCCCATAGTATTTGGGTAGATTCCCATACCAGTCACATGACAACATCAGACTGGCGACAAGACTCCAGGAAGTCGGGTTGCTTGGACAGGAAATATACGTGAATGGCAATTCCCTCATCTGTCTTGTGTTTTGTTTTTGGAGTGAAGGAACGAGATCTAGGGTGAGGTGGGAGGTCAGAGGTGTCGCGAGGCAGTTGTTGTTCATGTTGAACAGAGCCAGGAAGACAGCTGCTTCCTCTGCTTCCCAGCGTAATGCTAAGTCAGGCTAATCAGCTGCTAGCTCCAGTTAACGTGCTGAGTTTTGTGTGCTGAGGTGAGAGCAGATGATTCCCACATGTTAACAAACGTAAAGTTGATTATGTCACAACCAGGACCATTGATGTGGTGAAAATATCATCGTCTTACACGTTTAAAGTGTCAAAAACGATGCTATCTGCTTTGGAATGAAATGTACAACGGTGAGTAACAGGTGTGTCTCTTACCAGGTTATAAGTGGACGTCAAAAACTCCTTCCTCAACTGTTTCGATATCCTCCTCTGCAATAACTAAAAAATAAAATAAAATAAATAAAAACAGGTAAAAGAAATGGAGTCAATCAAAAACATTATGACTTTTTTCTCCTCCATCACACCTCACCTGTGTTCTGCAGGCTCGGCAAGGTGTTCGCCGGCGGAGGGAAGCTAAAAGACCTGGCCTGGAGTGCCGGCGGCGCCTCATGGCTGATGCTCTTGGTCCTCTTCCTACACTCGATGGCCAGGCGTCCCCGGCAGGCCTTGTGGCAGTTGACCCCGCAGGCTGAGCAGGAGAGGGACGGCGGCACAGAGAGGTGGTGGCAAGGGAGATGGCGCAGCGGTCGGAGGGTGGGGAGTGAGAGCCGCCGAGAGGGGGCGCCAGGTTTGCAATGGGGCAGAGAGAGAGGGACAGGGTCAAACAAGGGGAGCGGCGCCAACAGAAAGGCGGGGGCAAATGGCGGAGCAGCCGGTGAGAGGGCGGAGCTTCTCCGTGCCATGCAGACGCACAAACACTGGCACACACACACGGCAAGAGAAAGTGATCCTGACAGTAACTCTGTCAACCAGTGGGAGGCTTGAGAGGAGATAAGCGGTGGGCCATTGAGCAAGATAGCATGACAGCACGTGAGTGAATTAAGCTGGGTATCATATTTTAGTTTTCTATTTCGTTAAGTCCCTTTTGTCCAAACTTATTTTGCCCGAGATAACAAAATAACAAATTAATATCATGAATAAAAACAACTGAGTATTGATGTAAATCATTTCTGCAAATAATGCAATAAACTTCAATACAATAAACAGCCATAAAGAATGCATTTAATTACACGGATGTACATCAATTCTCTGCAGGATCCAAGAGCACCACTTTTCAATTACGTCCCCGCCACTCTACCTCCCTAAGAGCAGGCTACTGACAGTTGCAGCAATGAATGGCTGCCGGCTCTGCTCATTGACTTCCTGCGGTCTCATTAAAGCGCTCAGAACAAGCCAGAACTCTCGCACTCGATGTGTGACACAGAGACTGTGCTCTTGCGTGCCGAAAGGGGGGCACAGCATGAGAACACATGCGGTTTCCTTTCTTTCTTCAGTGTTAGCAAGTAGTCAAAGGCGATAGCAAAAGGAATATTTTGGACCGAATTAAAGTTGTACATACAGCTCAATATAGAAATCTGACACAGGCAGGGTAAAATTTGCCTGACACAAAATCTGGGCAGTGATGACGTGCAAGCTAAGTAGATAGTGTTTTGGGAGAACAGGAAAAACCAGTTCTCAATATCAGGATGTAAAACCAAGTAAAACCATACTGAGGTCATAAAGAGAAAACCAAAAGTGTGTTAGCCATTTTCACTTCTTTTTTTCATTCACTGACTGAGGGAATTTTTTGATAGCAGTCAGAAAAAGGTTTTTTTTTAATGTCCATCTTCTCATCAAGGGCTTGTCCTTCCATTTTTATTGTCTTATCGCTCTATTTTACAAAACAACACCCCCTGCTGCCAAAGAAGAGTATCGCGAATCATTTTTAGTCTGCTTTCAATCCTCATCCCTATTATTTTGTTTTGCATGACAATAACTTAAAGGGATTGTGTTCATTTACAGTATTTAATTTTGTTTTTACAGATATGTGTATTGTTATATATGTTATAACTGGTCATGGGTTTTTTCTTGTTTATGTTTTACTGACAGCTCTCTCTCTCTCTCTCTCTCTCTCTCTCTCTCTCTCTCTCTCTCTCTCTCTCTCTCTCTCTCCCCCTCCCTCTGTAGTAGCAATCAGCTGTGTGTGTGCGTGTGTGTGACCTGCAGTTGCCTGTGATTACCGAGGAACAATGTGAGGAGTTTTATGCGTCAAAGCCACTTGTGACTTCGATTAAAGTCTGTTTATTTCCGAGTGCAATGTAAAATGATGGGGTGAGTCCTGCAGGTGGGCACATTTGCATAAATCTCACGTTTCTGCTCGAGATCTGGATGGCAACATCTGCGTGTGCACTATTTAGTGCATGGAAACAGAAAAACTGCTGTTTAATTTTGAGCATCAGCGCACACCATATCAACTTTGAGAATCTAATCTAACTGAGAGGAGCTGAAGTGTGGAATGGAAATGGGACTTTTAAATTATAGCTTTTACACCCAACGCTGTTATTAATACACAGTAAAGGAAATTATAGTTTTGCCACCCCTCAGCTAGAAATTGTTTCATTTCTTTAGTCCAAAATCACCCATTAGCGCGCAATGTAGTGCATCGCTTCGGTGCTGCCTTTAACGGGGTAGCCAGTAATCGAGTTTAAATGCAGCGTTCCCGGAGCGTCCTATTTTTGTGTTGGCATCAAGCGAACCCGCTGAAGAGTGGAGCAAAGTAACAGTGCGAAATGTGTAGCTCTGAGTGGAAGCTTAAACGGATGACTTCCTTACCTTTGCACTTGTATCCCTGCTTGTAGAAGCCCCATATCTGCAAAAAAGGGAGGAAGAAGAGCGGTCCATATTAGGCAAACGGTGTTAAAAGATGTTGACAAGGCACATGTGATGAAAAGGGCAACAATATTTCTAGATATACATATACAATATATAAGTAACATTCCTTATACCCTGTACAATAAAACCTAACCACTGCACATCTAAATGGATGAGGCAGTCACTAGCTTCTCCTGTATTTTGATTATTCTGTGTCTTTTGCGCTCAACCACTGAAAATAGAAAGATAAAAACGCCAGGACACATGATCTCTGTGGGGCGGTGGCAAGAGGAGACAAACTATGGGTTGTCAGTTACGCAGTTTCTGGTTCAGATGGTCATCGGTTCGAATCTTGTGAGTTGCCTTTTACACAAAACCACTGCATAAAACTATATACTATTCGATGAAAAGTGCAGCTCCGCGTGTCCACCTGAGTAGCTCATTGGTTGAGATTGTTGCTGATGGTGCAGGATGTCAGTGTTTGAGTCCATGGTCAGAATGCCTTGCCACCATGCCATAGCGATGTTGTGGCTGGAACGCATTTCCTGGCAATTTATCTTTCAGTGGTTGAATGCAAAAGGTAAAGGCTCCTCCTTTACCATGCTGATTTTCAGCAGGGTGGTTTCTTCCTCTTAAAAGGGAGTTTTTCCTTGCCACTGTGCTTACCTGAGGGTTTTAGGCTCTGGGTTTCTGCCTCTGTAAAGCACCTAGAGACAATTCTGATTGTAAAGAGCGCTACACAGATAAAACTGAATTGAAAATTGAATAGAACAGATTCGAACCCATAACCATCAGAACCAGGCACTGCACCCCTGTTAACATTCTCTTGCCACCACGCCAGGGCGACACTATGCCTGATAGACATACACATGCAGCTAAACTTGACCGTAATTGCCCGCGACGTCAGGAACAGACGGCGTGAGAGGAAGCTGTGCAGTGGCAGGGAACAATGGCATAAAAGAGAGATCACACAGAGAGGTTGCACATCTGAAGAGGTGCACAATAACCTGACCTCTGCGTGTTCGCGCGTGCGCGCACACACACACACACACACACGCTCAGCCAGAGTCTCCACAACAAAGACTCAAAGAGAACATCTGAGCAGAAGAATCATCACAGCTCCCCCTACGCCGACTGACCTTTCACTTCTTTCAGACTGCAAAACAAAGCGGTGGAGCGAACGGGACGCGAACGGTAAATAAAACTGGATTAAATGATGCACGCGGCTTCTTTGCACGGAGACAAATGCGCCCTCCGGTGTTTTCTGGTCATTGTTGCGGGCAGAAATCTTTGAGTCAGGGAGAATATCTGAACAGAAGAAATTGCTGGGACTATTAAAGTTCTCATCTTGTCTTATTTCACACTCACAAAAACCTCTCCTAAAGAACACTGATCCGCTACAACTTCATAAATAAATTCAATGAAATGCTTCCCTTTTTCTAAAACAGTGAGAGCTGCTAAAAAGAGTCCCTTTAAAATTCTGCTAGCGCAGCTTTATTTTTGTTGGCAAATGAGCTCTCGGGAGGACTTGTTTTATCCGTCGTGGGGTATAGAAACACGCATTTCAGGAAAGTGTCTGAGATGAAATGACTTTCCCACAGACTTTTCTTCCCTGGTTTAAGCCTCACAGGAAGTAAAGGGCTGCTGCAAAATTCCGCCATGTTTATCTGCTATGGGGGCAAATTTGTTCTGGCACGCAACTCGGCCGCGGGAGGCGAGTAATGCCCATGATCGATCATTTCAGATTTGGCAGCGGAATCTTGAATCAAGCGGCTCCTAGCATATCTACCAGGCCTGGCGCTTTTGCCTGTACGGACAGAACAAATACCCCGGCAGAAGATTCGTGACAACGGGCAGCTTCTTGCCCTTGTAAGCTCTCAAATTCTCTCCACTAAAACTTTGAGAAGCCCAAGGAAATTTTCGCATTTGTGCGCATTAGAAGCCCTCTGAGTCCTGAGGGGACAATTTGTGCATTTGTTGAACTAATTTGTTCTCCCTTAATTAGGACAGAAGACCAAAGTTCAGCACTAAAAACAACAACAACAACAACAACAAAAAAAAACAAAGAATATTGAGATCCGTCTATGAGCTCTGTAGTGTTTACAGGAGGCCAGCCGCCCCACCCCGCTCTGCTAGTGCACATTTGCAGAGGAAGAACTGGCTTATGTATCTGTCCCAGCCAGGCATTCAAAGGAAGAGGCGTGCTGCTAGGGCACCCCTATCTTCCCTGCTTCTCTATTCTGAGCTCCCACCCCTTCCCCCCACCCACCCACCCGATGGCTCCAAAAAAAAACCCGGAAGTCTCCCCCGTGGAATGCAAGTTTGTGTTTGCGTGCTTCGAAAGCGTCTCGGCAAACTCCCGTTTTGTGTGCGCGTGTGGCGTCTTCGCTTCACCTCAGTTTCTATTAAAGCCAAGCGCAGTGAGTCACACCGTCTGTGTTCAAATAGCAGAGAGCCTCTTATGGGGTTTCGTGGAATGCTAGGCCAAAAGGCCGCGTAAACATATACAGCCAATATAACACCGCTGTATAGGTGCGTTACCGCCCCGCCCAATTAACCTCCTTTCAATTTCCCACACTGCAGCTTCAGCAGAGTGCGGCTGCATCTCACAATAATTGCCATGGAGGAAAACCAGCCTCCTCCTGTGCCATCAGGTATAATTAATGCCGCGCGCGCCGACTGGCGGCTCCCGCATCACAGTGAAACGTCAGGCTGGGCTAACCCTTGACCTCTGAAAACGACCTGTGACACCTTTTATCAACCGGGCAGCAAAGGAAATGAGGCGGCGGAAAATACCAAAACAAACAAATACCGGATCAATATTTGTTTAAAGGTTAGCTGTGAGCGTAAAGTGAGCGTGATTATTCATCACCTGGCCAATTCCGTATTTAACTGATCTTTAATCCTTGACATCCCAAACATTTTTCCAGGGAAGAAATGCCTTAAAAATAATCCCACCTACCAAACACAATTATATTAATTCATTGGGTGATTTTAAGCATCCTTGGGTCCTTGGGGGTGTGTGTGTGTGTGGGGGGGGGTATTGACTCACAAAGCCAGCGCAGTGCTCGCAGAAGGTGGGCTTCACGTACGTGGTCTCGGCAAATGTGTGGATGAAGCCCATCTTGCAGTTAAGCAGTGAGCTGGCTTTCATGAAGTAGTCAACCATCTCGTCCCTGCTGATCTTTCCGTCTCTGGTGTAGAGAGAGAGAGAGAGAGAGAGAGAGAGAGAGAGAGAGAGAGAGAGAGAGAGAAGTGAGCTCTGTTTGGGCCACACACAGGGGTTGGGTTGGGGCAATTTTGTCCAGGCACTGGACAAAATTGGAGTGCTCACTGGTTCTTGTCCAACTCGCCGAACTTGCTGAGGTAAGGGAAGTTGTTCCTGATGGCTTCGAACTCGTCCCTGGAGATGTTGCCATCGCCGTCCGTGTCGAAGTTCTTGAAAACTGACTGCGGACAGGAGGGTTTCAAAAAAAAAAGGAAAAAAAAGGAATTTGACGTTTGATCTACAGCCGCTGGCTGTGTGCAAGGCTTTCAAAAACAATGCATTAAATGGCAAAATGAATGTTTAATCCCTTCAAAATGCATTTTTTTTTTGTTTCTTTACGTCGTTATAAAACAAGTCACGTTGCAGGATATCAGCAAGAGGTAATTAAAATAGGTTTCAAGTCACTTTTGTAGACAGACTAATTAAATTAGGGCTGTCAAATATTTTTAATCCGATTAATTACAGGGCTGCTGCAGATTGATTCATCACAATCCCATTCCCAATTGCCCCCCCATTAATTGTGTTTCATTTTGCCAGGGTCAAAAGGCTCACGGCAGACTTAACACGTGTTTTATTTACACTACAAAACAGATCGTATCAAAATAAAACCAAAATCCAGTGAGTGGAATTGCGTACACCCTATCCGAGCATTAATTCCCTTAAAATTCACAATCAGACAAATCACGCAAATGCGCTAAATTAAGATGGAAAAAGTAGCGCTCCCGTCCCGCATTTTACCCCTGCGCGAGTTACTGAGCAGTGGTTATCTTGTAAGGGGGAACAGAGACTGTAATTCACCTTTGGCCCCCTTCACTTCTGCCCCATCTGCCGTGCAATCGGTAACTGGGGAAGGAGAGCACGAGGGCGTGAAGGGACTCACCTCTACCATCTTCTCGATGTGTTTTTTGATGATGGTAGGGTCGGCGTTGGGCTTCACCGACACCGCCCAGTCATCGATCATGGTCGGCTTGGGGTCGGGCGCAGGGGCAGGGCTGGAGTTCTGCTGAAGTGGGCGAGAAACCAAAGTGCATTGGTCACCTCGGGGGCGGAGGAGGAGGAGGAGGAGGAGCTGTCAGGCTTAGGGAGAAAAGGAAGCTGCCGCTCAGAGGGGAGCGAGGCGGATTCAAGGGATAAGGAAGACTCAAAGATTTCCAAAATGCTCCCAGTACTGTCCTGCATGAAGATTCCCACACGGACATTGAAACTTGTCGGACACACACACATCAACGCCATCCATCATGTCAAAACAATCAAATACGCCACATTACAGAACCGTCACTGGCGAGCACATGATGGATAAGTGAGGAGCTCACTGCCGGTTTGCGAGGCTCCCTCTGTAGAGACATCTGGTAGATCTCCTCCTCTGTGTGGTACTGGTCCAGAGACACCTGTAAAGGACAGAGAATTCATGTTTTTTTTTAAATTTGCATGGTTGGGAGGTGGAGTAGCGCGGTGACTGTCATCACCCTTCGGACTCTGGCTCTGCCAGATCGCTGGCTACTCATCTAAAGATCCGGTAGTATCAAGTGGCGTCAAAAGAACTTCTACCTGCAACAACACCCTCTGGAAGCTAAATATGGCCTCACACTGACACAAATTTCATCTGCTCCTTCATTTAATTAACTGGTTTGCGATACAAGACTGTTTTAAGTGAAACTGATGGAGACAAGATAAGCTTCTAACTGCAACTAATAGCATAAAGGTGAAAAATTGAGAGGGGGAAAAAAAAACTTTAATTGAATGAAGTTTTACAAGACACAATAGATAGGAAAAAATAGTCCGCCATTCTTTTTTAATGTCAATGCTTGGAATGTGTTGCGTCACACTCCCTGGCCTTCAACTGTAAACACAGTTTGGGCCCAGCTGGCTCTCGCACAGTTTGTCTGATGACAAGCCAAACAAATAGCCGCGGTGCTAATTCCATGTACCGAACAGGCTGTTTATGAAACTCGTTGGACGCGGTTTATCTTCCTCCCCCGGCACCCAGTCTACGCGCCCTGTCTTCACATACCGCAGCTCGCCACTGTCACGCTTACCGTGAGCAGGTTGAGCAGGTCCGTATTGGCGTCGATGCTGGGCGGGGTTTTCTGGATGAGCGCTAGCTCTTGGAGGATGGCGTACAGCTGCTGGGTTTTGGTCAGGTTGACCCGCGTCTTCTCTTTGTCCACCCAGTCTGGTAAGGCCACGTGCACGGCGATGAGGTCTTTCAAGTGCACGCCCAGGATGGGGAAGCGAAATCCTGAGCACTCGGAGAACCGCTTGCGGTACTGGCTGTAGTTCCCACAGGACGTCACCAGTTCGATGAGGTTGTTGAAAACCTGAACATTTTGTGAGATGAACTGAACTTCAACATAAACGCTGGATAAACCTTTAGTCCAACAACCATTTCATGCAATAGTCTGCTGGGCTCGAATGCTAATGCTAATCTTTAATGAGACAGAAATTGAGGCTAGCAGCCGATGACCCTTAACTTGCAGAAAAGGGAACGGGTTGGAAAAGTGTCACCGCACCTTGTTGGTCTCGGCGCTGATGTGCGCCTGTGTGTCTTTCAGTCGTGAGATGGAGCTGTTGCTCAGGCCGCCCACCACCGCCATCAGCGTGTTAAAGTTCTGCAGCTGCAGCAGCTTCTGTAAGCAGTTCGGGTGTGAGAAGAGACGGGAAAAGAAATCGTTCAATTCAGCCAAAAGTGATTCTTACAGCCGGAGAATGCGAGGTCACAGGGGTCAGAAAATGTGGAGTCAGGAACGATAAGTCTACGCCGAGAAAGGCTTTCCTAGCCGAAAGAATCGAATGTTCTGACCCGAACGGATCAAGCTTATGTGCACGTTTTTGAATGGCAATCCAAAGGCCTCCCTGCTGCCCTTTAGCCCCCGTGGTATAGCACTGAAAATCAATGGGGGGGTCGCATGCGTGGGAGGGCTGCCAGATGAGATCATCTGATTCAGCACATGCACCCTTTAGAAATAAATGGCAAAGCAGTCTGAGGGGTAGTGCAGAGCTCGATGGTTTCGGCTGCGCGCGCGTGTGGCAATGAGTAATCCTTTTCAATATAGGTTAAGAAAATGTTCAATCTTATATGCTCTAATGTGGAAAAAAAAAGAGCAACATATTCATATTTGAAATGACACGGGGAGTCGCGCCAGTCAAGAAAAGACGAACGAACACAAGTCATCTGGAAAGGGCTACCGACTGGCAGCTGAACTGGTACGAAATCCGCACACCCCCCAGGGAAGCGTTTCGGAAATGTCAACAGAGCGGAGGCTGTGCTTCCTCTGAGTACATTTTAAATCAGTTCAAAAATGACTCTTGTTTCGTTAGGGTCAGATCAGCGGTGGGAGAATGTGTTCGTTTGCTTGTTTATGTAGAAATTGCCAAAGTGTCTAACAATTCAAAGCGTTCTTTAGTTTGCTATGCAAACCACAACAAAGAGCTCCAACCAATCAGAGGGCAGAAGTGGGGTTGTGCACCAGCTAAGTGCTGTCATATGTCAAAGGGCAAATGCATAGCGGTTTCGTCAGGCGCCCGGCGAAACAGAAGTGCTGCTGTGCCACCCCGGCAAAACCCCGCTGAGGTGCTGGAGCGCTGGGTTATCAAGACAAGGAGGAGGTCGTGACACCCGCTGGGGCTGTGTTCAATAAATGATGAGAAACTGAGGAGTGGAGATAACCTGCATTAGGCACAAGAAGCCATCGGGCTGAAATGTTTCGGTAGGTTTTTTTAGGGAAGCTAGAGATGAGAGATCGGACCATCTGGCTGATCGGAGCAAATGATGACTTCAAACTGAAGGGACATCAATCACGGCTAGGCCGGGGATGCTATTTATATAAGAATGGCTTCGGAGCATATGGACATATAAGGCAGCAATCTGGCGGATCTGCTCGAAAACTCTCACGAGAGTGACACCAGATTAAGTCGAAAAATTTCAGATTAGAGGCGTCCTCAGGCCGCAGATGGCTGCGCATGATTTACAGTGCAAGCAGAGAGATTTGCATGATGATAGACCTTGGGGCTGTGTTTAGCGAGACGGTTATGTCAACGCTGGGAGGCAGGCATGCTGATGTAAAAAAAAAAAAAAAAAAAAAAGTCCTGCAAGTCTAAATCCTTAAGATCCTCAGCACGTCCAAATCGGCATTTGCATAAATTCTTTTAAGCATTCGTAGTAGAGAAGATTTTTGATGGACTGCAACTGAATGTAATTATATTGCCCCCTTCCTTCTAAATTTAGTAGTAAGTGAGTATATCGGTCCACCTAAAAAAAAAAGGTCTTCTTCTTTGTTTTTGTGAATATTAGCATTTCAACTTTAAGCAGAATTTTCTAGCTATGAGGCGTGCAAACCAAGAGACCACTGTGCAAATGACTGCATGATGATGTACTAGCATGTCCCAAAAGTGCTCATTCGCCTTAAGTAAATTCATGACATTTTCCATTCATAAAAAAATAAATAAATAAATAGCTTAGACGCTGTTCCCATGCATAGTTTATGGAAATTTTTAAAACCCTAAGGTCCACAAAAGGCCTTTATATAACACAAAATATGACTCATCACCGGGCCGTAATAAGTGTCCCCCTGCTAGTAGCATCTTAACAAGCATAATAACATGCTAATACCTCCAAATCCTTTTATAATGAAGTGCACTTTTTGCTGGTAAAAGCCACCGAGCAACCGGCCTGCCTTCCCATCTTTTGGTGAAACTCTCAATCGCAGACACGCTCCCCCTCTGAACAGACCTGCGCCACCCTGATGAAGTGGGAGACGACAACAGCTCTCTGCGGGGCGGTGGGTTTGCTGAGCACCATGAGCTGGATCCACTGGGAGACGCTGTTGAAGAGAGTGATGAAACGCTCCAGGATGGGGTTGTCCACCGTGCAGCCATGCATCACAAAGCTGTGGTAGTCCTGAAACTGAAACGAGAGAAGAAGAAAAAAAGGGGGAGGATGCAAATCTACTTGTATATGCAGTGAAGTGAGGAGGAAAAATACTGACAGAAACACTGTGCAACCATGTCAGGATCTGTTAGCCAGGCTTGGGTTTTGTCAGCCCAGAACATGTCTGGTTTCTGCTTAATTGCATTTGGTTCGCATCATCGTCCTTCCCCAGCATCACCATCTGTTCCCGCGCACGTGTTCCCAACTCCCTCACCTGTCGAATGGCCCCAGCATGTGTCGTGTTGTCTCTGCCTCTGGTGACCTAGCTAACATTGACATGAATTGGCCTGTCCTCGATTGATGATATGTATTGATACTGTCTGGTTTTTCCATCCATTTTCTTCCGCTTATCCGGGGTTGGGTCGCGGGGGCAGCAGCCTAGGCAGGGCGGCCCAGACTTCCCTCTCCCCAGCTACTTCGTCCAGCTCATCTGGGGGGATCCCCATTCGTTCCCAGGCCAGCCGAGAGACATATTCTCTCCAGCGTGTCCTGGGTCTTCCCGGGGGACTCCTACCGTCCTACTGTCTAGTTTTGTTTGGGTTTTTTTAATTGTTTTTCTTCGTTGAATTGAAATCAATCTGTCATAGTAACACGCACATGGGCAGCTACCTGGGGAGTCTGAGTCGGGCCTCGTGGTGTGTTTATTCACCCTGGAAAATCTCGGAACTTGGAAATCTGAGCGTAATGTAACTACAACGTTGAGTGCTCGCAGCACTTCTTAGCCTTACAAACATACAACAAAACATGTAAATGGTGTTTACTGTTGACCTCTGATTTCTATGTCGTGTTGATGACATGAATCCGACGTTCCCAGCTGGAGATCGGACTTCACGGCAGAGGAGGTCTTATTACTTCTGACGTGAAGCTTTGGAATTTTCATACAGCTGAAACAAATTATTACTTTTTGCTACAATAGCCTAACAAAACTGTTTTTCGCCTTACGTAGGGGTGTGGGGGGGGGGGGGGGGGGGTCATATTTCCCCACTCTGTGTGTCATCTGTGCACATGACTCATGCCCAGACACTCTCTGCGACCTTATGTGTATGACTTTGGACTGTGGGAGCGAACTGCCTGGAATCTTCGTGCTAAATACAAAAAGCACCTCCAGATGCAATATATATTGAATCGAACGTCCATGAGGCTCTCCCAACTCATTCTGGTGCAGCAGAACCACCAGATTTCGCCCAGCCAATCACTGAAGATCAGGCTACATAACAACATACGACCATGCAGCAGCGGTCCCGAGTCTCTCCTGTTTTTGAACATTTTTGACAAAAGGATTTAAAAAAAGGAACGAATAATATCCTCTTATGCCCGGATCGGACTTGGGTGATGAGCCACTGTTCCCGGGATTCCTAATGCGAACCTATCCTAAAGTGATACATTCACATCATTAAAATTGTGCCGAGACAAATAACCAGGACGACCCTCATGTGCCTGTCTGATATTTCAATCAAAAAATTCACAATTAAAGTGCACAGCAACGCACTACCGACCAACAAATATAATTACTGCAAGTGTGACGGTCTCATTAAAACACGACTGCTTAGCAACAGTGCCCGCGGTCGCGCGCACTGACCAGGATCTTGCAAAAGGATTTGTATTCCAGGAAAGTCAGGTGTTCCGCCAGTTCACAGGAATCGAGGTGGTCGAACAGCAGCGACATTTTCCTCTTTTTGGACACCGACGGGACACGCTGGGTCACCTGCCGCTTCCATTTATAGGACGGTCTGGGAGGGACAAAGAAAAGCAGACAATCGTTTCCTTTCTCGGGCCTGTATTTGGTGGATGAGCGAAGCAATCATTGGGAAGAAATTCAAAGCTTCTATAATTAAAGGGATCTAAATCGTGGTCAGTCCTATACAAACTACGTAGATGCGCATGCTACATGCGCCATAAAAGCTGTCTTAATGGAACATGAAAGGGAAGCCAAGGTCACACACAAATGACTTTAATGGGGTAGAAAATGAAGTCAGTGACCCCCCCCCCCCGTGTTACACGGCCCAGCGAGGTTTGAGAATGGGACAGAAGGAGGTCTTCTTTCATCCCTCCGACAGTAATAAAACAGCCGTCGGCAAAGAAGCCACTCACACACTGTCCAGGTCGATGAGCCGGCTCTGCCTCTCGTTGCCCTCCGTGGTCAGGAAGTCCTTAAAGTGCTGGATCTGGTCGGCCAGCTCCGGGTTCAGGTTGAACTCGGCCGGAAATGCGGAGATCCAGTACCTGGAGGTGGGAACGAAGGAGCGGGGAATATGTACCACATGTCGTAGCCGTATAAGAGCAGCTAATGGTAAAATAAGGATAGAATAGGATAGTCCTTTCATTGTCATTACGCCATGTAACGTACAACGGAATTTAAAAAAGTGAGAGCATGTGAAGAGCATGAATATAACCCAATTACTTCACGAGGTGGCATATTTTCGTTCGGGACTCCGCGGTGCAGCTCTCCTCTTGAGATCTGGGCCGAAAAATTAAGACACAACACTTCTGCGGAAACGCGGACCGATTTGCAAGAGGAAAAAAAAAAGAAAGAAATGTATTTAACGGTAGAACGACAAGACAGGAGAGTCCGGGGATGTTTGATTCTGCGTAGAATTCGAAGAAAGGTGAACCGAAAGGATACTTTAGCACCAGCTTCTTCGCCATGTCAGTGGATGGGATGTACCAAGGGTGCATCATGAGGAATATGCGCACTTGGGAGGCGTCCTTTAATGTCCCCGACTCATCTAAACCCAAAGAACAGGAAGGTTACAGGGCAATGTGTCACCTGAGGAGGACCTACAGCACCAAATCTGTATCTTTCCTGTGAATTTTAGCTGACTTCATCTGAAATGAATCGAATTCTACGTGTTCAGAGGACCAACCGAAAGCTTGGATGCACGCTTCCAGCAGTTCATCCACCGTGGCCGACTGCTCCAGCGGCACCGACTCCATCGTCCCTCCTCTAACAGGTTGCCTTGGACTGAAAGAAAGGAAAGGAAAAAGGGCAAACGGGTTAGAAAACTTCATAACACAAACCGATGGACAGGGGTGAAATAAATGCTCTATTTTTAGCCAAAAAAAGATAAGTTCAGATAAGCCGGCTAATTTTGACAGCCGGCTTTAGCTTCACCGTAGATTCCTAGAAACCCACTTCACAGAAACCCACAATTTATTATCTACCGCAATATATCTACACAATGCAAGTGTGCATGTGTTACAGCTGTAACAGCCGCCTTTAAGATACTAGGTCAATTTCTTCCAAAACAACATTAAGTTTATACCATACTGGTATAAACTGGTGTTTCATGCTCGGGATTGTGTAAGAAGGAAGGAACCATGGCAACCGCGGTCCAGCTGCTGTTGTGGACGGAAGTCGCCGTCAAGTGTTTAAGAGCGAAAGTAGCCCGATTGCTTCTGGAGACGCTAATCCCTCCTTCTTCACGGCTTAGCCTGGCGCAAAAACAAGAGACGAAAAGAAGCCACGTTTCGGAGTCAGGCAAAGGGGGTCACGTATAACTTGTGACCCCCTGCGGCGGCATCTTTTTAGCGTTGCTTTTAATGTGGCGGGGCGGCGGCGAAGCGGCAGAAGCTCTTGAGGGGTGTGTGTGTGTATATATCCATTGTGTCCAACACAATGAACTCTTCCACTGCGCTGTCTGTCGTGCAACATGGGGGGCGGACGCACTCGATTATAGCCTTCACAAGCTGCCCAAGACATGCGCACGTGCACACACATAGATTGGCGCTGCTATTATTTGTTCGGGGGTCCAAAGTCGTGTCCTAACCCTGACCCGAACCGTTACTTACACCTAATTCGTGGCCTTGATCGTATAATAATACCGCGACAAAGCAGAGGGGGCCCCAAATTAGCCTGAATAAGATCAATTTCTCACTATCCTCACGCGTGGATAATATTTGTTAGGTTTGTAACAGGCTAGTGGATCCGAAACGTGCAAATCTAGTTCAAAAAAGAATTTTTAAAAAAAGAAAATCATGCGGTTTACTCTAAAAAGATGCGACGGTTGATTGGAGGGGGATGCCAAAGCCACCGAGGCGTGTTGTTTACGTCAGACGCAGCGGACCATAGCGCCATACACAAGGACCACAGGAAGGGAACAAGGAAGCGAAAGAAATATCTGCCGAAATAGCCAAAATGGTTTATGAATGTTAGCAAATGATCCTGTGTAGGTTCGGTACTTTTCTTTTTCTTTTTCTTTTTTTTTTAAACATTCCATCACTGACTTGATGTCAGCCAGGCACCACGGTGACGGGATCACACAGTTTGAAATAACCTTAACAAGTACACGTCTTTCTCCACCTCTTCACGCACTCCCCTCACAGCACGCCTTCTGATGTTGTCTAACGTCGCCGCGGAGCGGCTGATAAGCTGCTGATTGGAGATGGAGAGGGGGTGAAGTCAGTCTGGTTGCCAGGTGACCGGCAGGGCCATCGATCTGGCAGATTAAGGGGGTGGATCGGGGTGCGGGGGATGAAGGGATGCTGACGGGCGCCTGGACAGGCCTAACGGTGCCGCGGTTCGGCCGGCGCCGACAATACGACAGCCACTGCGAACGAACGTTTGGAAAAGAAAAGGGGATTAAAAATCAGAAAACATTTTGCAGATTGAGCAAATTTCCTTGGAGCTAATCATGCAGCAAGGCGGCTGGGCTAAAAACAGCCAGTCGCCGCGTCGTCTCCACCGTTGTTATGGCACGGGCGGCAACAAAGGAGATGGAGTGTGTGTGTGTGTGTGTGTGTGTGTGTGTGTGTGTGTGTGGAACCATCCAGCTCCAGCTGCAATGATCTCTAGCAGCCTTTCCTGCTCCAAAACTAAGAACCCATTCAGCGGTATCGATTTTCCTATAATCGACTCATTTCCATGCTAATTAATTCTCCGAGCTAATGCACAGTCATGAAATAGCCATTGATTTAATTATGCTCTCTCTCTCTCTCTCTCTCTCTTTCTCTCTCTTCCTCTATCTCTCTGCTGGTGTTTGGGTAAAACAGGGTGGACTGATGGTCTCGGCGGCATTTATTCGCTTTGATTCGCTGTCAGGCAGACAGGATCTAATTACTCTGCATCGCACAAAAACTTAGAAGCGGGGTGGGGTGGGGGGGGCGGGCAGCTACCCATCACTGTGGCCCTGCGATGCTCCAGATGTGGTTTGAATTCAGTAGTTTGCAGGAGCCGGTTTTCATCCTCCGTCCATATCCACTCTCACATGCACTGATCGCGTTTTACCACAATATCTGAGCGTCCGGTGGAGTCCTTTAAAGCTGCATTGAGGGCCAAAAGCAGAATTCCAAGACTGAAACACGAACTAACATTGCTTGTTCATTTCACGCACACGCGCCGGCTTTATCTCCCGCTCAACAGTTCCCGGGTTTGCAACAGGAAGTTGTAGCAAAGGCGCCGCGCGATAGGGCCGACACAGCTCTCCAGGGGAGACGAATGGAACTGCTGGTGACAGGTTCTATTTACAGACGGTGCGGTACTGAGAACAGGAAAGGGGACCGTTTCCTTTTCCCCCGGACACGCAGAATGCCACGTCGGTGGGGGGGCACCGGCTGCAGACAGAAGATTAGCGAGCCGCATTTGCTCCCCCTCGGGGAGGTGGGGGGGGGAGATAACGAGGGAGGCAGGAAAACAGTCAACACTGGCTGGAGCATGGATGAGATCCTTGAAAACGGTGCTGCGGCCGCGTGTTGAGCAACTTTAAGATGTTTAAAAAAAACAAAAAAAACAAATTCTTTTCCACATTTGGAAGTGGATGACAAATAGAGAACGCGTTGCGAGAATCAGTGCATCTGCTTTTTTTTTTGTTTGTTTTTTTTTTTTCGTGCTGCTTTGTGCTGAGGCTTCCTGCTCAACCGTCTGCCTTCTCACCAGATGTGAAATTCTGTTTCATAACAAACACCGGAAAGGCGTGGCGCTACGCGAAATCCTGCATGCACACGCGCGCACTTTGCAACCTTCTCCTCCCTTTTTTTTTTTTTTTTTTTTTTTTAACGTTTTCTCACATTTTCACTCTGTTCCCTCCACCCGCCTCGTCAGTTATCACCCTGATGCGCAAAGAACTTCTGCTCTGAAAAGCTGCTGCTCGATGACTGGAAGGCGAAACCGCGGGACGTTTCGCATAAAAAAGGCCGCCTTTGCAGCGGCACGTAAAAGGTCCTTTCACACACGCCCCCTCCTTCCAAATATTACTAGAATATAACAAAGTCTGACACGATGCTGAAGTCAGTTACATCACAATCGTTCCTGCCTGTTTCGACCTTGGTAAGCACATTTCATCAGTGGTGCAGTGGTTAGCATTGTTGCTTCACAGGAAGGAGTTTCTGGTTTTTGAACCCTCTGGGGGCCATGGGGGGGTTCAGAAACACTTTTCTGTGTGTTTTGCATGTTCTCCACGTGGCTTTGTGGGTTTTCTCCGCTACTCCGGCTTCCTTCTGCAGCCCAAAGGCATGTGTTTGAGGTTAGGCAATTAGGCTCCAGGCTATCCCGGCCGGGCTATCCTAGACCTTCTTCCCCTCTTCCTTTACCCAGCCGGCCATCAAGACTGGTCCTGCTTGACACTTTTGCTGTTTCAGGGGTCAGGCTTTTGTCAAGCACCTAGAGAGAAGCTCCATTCTGACAGATGCTAAACCTTAGGTGTTAATGAGAGTGTGAAATGTTGCTTGTTTTTGTATGTTCGCCCTGCCTCTGACAACTGGGATGGCTTCCAGGGGCCCAGCATGACCATTGGGGGAAACGATGGAAGGATGGAGGCAAATTTTGTGCTATAACATCAAAGTAGCTTAGCCTAAATAAGCAGTCCGACTCTTTTCTGCAGCCATTGCAATCAGGAAGAATGACTAATCCCAAGAATAGAACTAAAATTCATATTTTTGATATGCTAAAATTGAGATAGAGGCTCCAACCCCATCTTAAGTAGTAGCTTTCTCCATCCATCCTTCACCTGCTTAATCCACACTTGGGTCACAGGGGTCTGCTGGAGCCTATCCCAGCTATCCCACACTCACACCTATAGCCAATCTAGAATGATCAATTCACCCAACAAGCATGTCTTTGGAGTGTGGAGGAAGCCGGGGCGCCTGGAGGAAACCCACGCATGCGCAGGGAGGACATGCAAACTCGGAGCCGAGATTCGAAGGTGACAGTGCTAACCCCTGCACTGTATGTAGAGATAAATTTTGATGCTATGATTGAAACCCTGAGTTGTCGAAGCCTACGACTTAATTAACTAATAATTTAGGCCATGTGTAATGATTTAGCTTGCTCACAAAACTCCTATGACTTATCTTGTGTCTCCTCTTATGATAAGTCCATGACTCGTCATGTATTTATCTCATGTAACTGAATGTAATCTCCATAGCTGCGTGAGCATGTGCTTGGTGGGTTTTGCTTAAGCATAAAAACTTCATATTAGGTCACAGCTGACAGCTGGCTGAGTCATTCTAAACAGTAACAACTTCTGCTGAGATCTCAACAATAATGTGTCCATTAGGTTCGTTAAACATCACCTGAAACAGCTGACGGTCCTCACAACGTGTGAACAACAGTGCATGGTGTACAGATCTGTGAGAACTGTTTTCTGTCCAGGTCAGCTTGACCTCTTGAGTCCTACGTTATCTGGAGCCTCCGTGCTCCATGTCCTTGAGGGATGGGACAACAGGCCCTGTTTGTTTCAGGACAGTATAGAGCCAACCTGACTGTGAGCGTTGGGATGCGGTGAGGAAAAGCAAGGCTGTCGGCGCCCGGACAGAGCAGAGGGCGCCATCCCAAGTTCGGAGGGGAGCCGTCGTCTGGGCCAGGCGTTTTGGGGGCTCCTCTGGAGACCGAAGGCGGAGCGGCGGCGAACTCTGCTCAAAGTCGACTGACCTTTTGAATTCAGATTCGCCACGACGTTTTTGCCTTGTACCTTTTATTCTTATGATTCCATTTGGATGTATTTTTTTCTCCAATAAATTCTGGGCGACATTTTTCAGAAAAGACAACCTCTGGTGCTCAGCGTCACTTTTTGACACGAACACGCAGGCAGGTGCCTTCTCAGTTCTTCCATCGAGATTAGACTGAAAAACCCCGCCAACAAGTAGTAGCATTCTTTTTTTTTTAAAAAAAAAAACACACACACACACATTGTGTTGAGTAAAGCCTCCACACCATCCACCCATTTCCACTAGGACTATCCCAGGGATCAACATGTTGGGGACATGAATAAACGCTGGACACCTCACACCTGTTGAAGTGTCTGGCTGTACAAATGTGTTCAATTAAGTGTTTTTCTGCACCAGCAGCGTGCGAACGGGTGAATGCAAAGTGAGCAGGCTTCCAAAAATAGGATGACCAGTAGCGAGCGCTTGAGCTGAGCAAAAGACAATAGGCAGACGCTGGTGCAGGAACCGAGACCAGAGCTCAGAAAAACAAAGAAGTCAGACCGAGCACCTGCAGGAAATCAGCTGTCCGCAAATAGCTTCTGAACGGCGGGCGCGTGCCGAATTGAACTCGTTATTTGATTACCTGTCACTTCCCAAACAGTAAGAGTCGTCTCCTTGTTGCCCCACGCTCGTCATTCCTGATGTTTTCGCTGCAGGCCACTCCAGCACGCGCTCATATCTCTCGCGGGTTCCTGTTGACGTATCGCTCCCCCCCCCGGAGCTAGCTTACGTCCCAGAAAAAGACTCCAAACGCCGCCGCTTCCTGCCGCAACGCAATGCTTATGCAGAGTCACACGTTCAGACTGCCAGGAAGACGATGGGGGGATAGAATGTTAAAAAAAATAAAACTAAAAAAAAAGGACACACAGCACATGCGAACATGGCAGGTGATTTGCGGCCAGGCCGCAGTGGGGACTGAAACCGATCGGAGAGAAATAGGGGGGGGGGGGAACGGTTCAAAAAGAGGCAAGCATTTATGAGTATGTTGTGTTTGCCACACAGCAGGAAGGGAGGTTTTTTATTTTGCCGAAGCGCAGCGAGCGCGAAGTACTTAGACGCAGTTTCGATGCAACGCCTGGCTATTATGTGTATATTAACAGATGTGTCATTGGTTTTTCCTGTTGTTCCGTTCAAGGATACAAGGAATCCTTCGCCACTCACGCTTGTTACCACGGTGCATAAGTAACTGTTCCATTTGACCGTGTTCATGTAGGGCCTGGGAAAAACCAAAATTGTTTGTCGGTCCTTCACAGATATTCAGGGCCTGACGCCAAAACAAGCAACAGTGGCAAGGGAGGAAAAAAACACCTTTTAACAGGGAGACCTTGAGCAGGACCAGGCTCATTTGGGGGGGGGCGGGACCTTCTGCCAATGGCTGGCTGGGTAAATAAGGATGAGAAGGGAAAGAAATAGGAGAGGAAGCCACATATTTTTCTAAACCCCGACAGGATTTTGTTCCTGCTTTGGCTGTCAACTATCCCAGGTTTTATCACCACATCGCTGGCGTCTTCTACCCATGGAAGCGGGGGGGGGGGACGACCCTCTGGAAGGCGACGCGGGGGATCGCCCGCATTCGATTCTTGCTTCACCCCACGCGTGGACCGGAAGTGGAAGACGCCCGCCCTGGTCATTAGAAGGGTATTAGAGCGACTGCGGGTTTGAATAAAAAAGGGATTCGCTGCTGAAGAGCGAATAGGAGGCGAAACCGCCGGACCGTGAGCTGCAGCCAGGGCAAACAACCCAACAGCTCTCAGCTCGGTGCAATGACTGAGTTTTCTTTCCTTTCCTACGCTGGCTCTCCCTGGTTTCTCGACGCCCCACCCACCCACCCACCCATCCTTTTACCGAACCCTTCGCCCGTGCCCTCCCGCCTGCGTTGCCGCCTGTCGGTCCTCGGGAGGCGAGAAGCAGCAGCCAGGCACAAATAGATCCAATTACTGCCGCGGCGTTCCTGGTGAGTGCAAGGCTGCGGCAGGTGGAGGTGGGATGAGGTGATGCTAGATATCAGGGGTTGCCTCTCCTGGGGAGCCAAGTAATTGCACTGCGGCAGCGAAAGAAAGGGTAGAACTAGGGATGTGACTTTTTTTCAATATTATTATCTCTTGTTCTTGATTCCAAACCCCCCCCCCCCCCGAAATTACTGAAATATTTCCAGGAAAGTGCTCTGCCCGTCGAGCCAAGCGCCACCTCCCTGCTTGGTTACAACAGAAGCAATGATCGAACCATCTATTGCGCGACCAGCCTGCTGTCATATCGATCGGTGCCTTTTGTAGACTGGGAGAGCTTCCAAAATCAAGCAGGAACTCTCATCGTGCACGCCCTAAGCACATTAACGGCTTGTGAAAGGCATCCAAACGCCGGGAGAAGCTAGTCCAAAGCCTGAAAAAAAACAAATCCCACTGAGCTGACTGACAGCAAAAAAAAAAACAAAAAAAAAAAACATGGATGAGCAGACAAGATGAGAGGCTGCAGAGCAAGTAATCAGCCGCCCTGATACTTAAAGATGCCCTCCCCGCCCCACAATCCCTCCCACAATCCCTCCTGTTTGGAAGGCGGCGGGAGAGAAAAAAAAAATCACCTTGGATCTCTACAATCAGACCAGCGGGACATTAAGGTGGCGGGTTAAATGGGAATAAAGTTGGAGCCACAGGGCTGGCATCTTTTCTCAAGTCAGCGGGCAGGGCTGAGTCACAGAGGGCTGGGGGGCGAGCCCTGCTCGGTCCCCCTCCGGTCGTGCCCAAGTGCCATTGCCACAAATGCGCCGGCTTTTCGGGGGGGGGGGGGGGGGGGGGGGGG
>BJFM01002489.1:74586-88144 GCA_016586285.1 Arothron firmamentum
AGGGGTGGGGGTAGGGGGGGGGGGGGGTGCATGCATGCATGCATAACATCCCCACTTTTGCAATCAAACAGTTGCGCAAACTGCAACTCCAATACACACATTACAAGGCAAGCGCACAGCTCACGGTGGACAAGGAACGGCGTCCCGAGACGCTGCCGCGCATTAAAACGATCATCAAGTGGCCGCGGCGTGCAAGCCAAGCGCAAGTAACACATTTCTTACCTTTAGAGAGTGAAGGGTCCCATGCTGCGCGGCAGGAGGCGAGCTGTGGTCCGAGCAGTCAGATGGAGCAAAAAAACAAAAACAAAAACAAAAAACCACCAGCGCCTTCGTGTGCGTTGAGGTACGCCGATGATCCAAAAGTACTCATAAGAATAAGTCTGTTCGACTTTTCCCTAATTTTTTGGTTTTTTTCCCCCACCCCCAGAGGCGTGTGCGCACAGATGTCCCTAATGCGCGCTGGTAAGCAACTTGGGGTTGTGGTGCGTGTTGGTGCAGCGGCAGAAGCAGCTGCGCTCAGTCATCTGGCTGCGTTTGGAGCAGCTTTCCAGCCATCTGCCTGCACTCCAGCTGTGCGAGCTCACCATTCTGCTGCAGAGCCACAGTCCCGCCTATTGGTCGCATCACAGCAACGCCACATGCGTGTCCACATGCTGTGCGTGCGTGTGTGCACGCGCGTTCCTGCGCGCGCGTGTGTGTCATTAGGTTTCGCGATTATATCAATTACTGCGTTTTACGCGCCTCGTTGATGAAGTTGATTCATGAAGTTTTGCAATCAAGTCATCTTTTCGTGTGATTATAAGCAGCTGGTACTTGGCGATTGCAGTGTCGTGAAGTTGCACTGTAATATAATTTGTTGTGAAAGATGAATATTAAGAATTTACGCACTGTAACAAACGGGATTTCAGTGGTTTGTTGTGATGAGGTGTTTATGATTATTGTTCATTTGAACTGGTTTCGATATCCAACTTAATTACTTTGGTTAATCATACTTTCATCTAATAGTTACAATAGAAATCTTTAAAAAACTATTTAGTAATGATACAGGGAATAAATTTGCCTGTAGCATAACAGCGATTTCGGTTCTGCCCGCCCCTTTGCAGCTGCTCTAAAGCTGGAATGGCCATATTTCCTACACTTCGTGAAGTACACGCCGTGGTGTCCTGCCCAAGCAGGAAGCAGAGAAAAACACGAAGAGGTCGCCGTGCGTACGGTCAGTAATGGCAGAATAAAAACATTTCAAAGTTCAAAGAGCCTATATTTTAAAGCTTTCGTTTGGTCAACGTGGGGAAATGCAGCAAAATGTGTGTTTAACCACAAAATCAGATTCTGTACTTTGTTCGGTTTCTCACTGTTAAATTAATCATGTCTGGTATGTGGTAAATTTGCCATCCTACAATATGAAATCGTGTCCCTGTATCATGTAATCCTATGTACTATAAAAAATAAAGACAGTAATGTCATAATATAAAGCAAGTGACACTTTATTTTATTATGGTTATTGACTATATTGACTTGTTTATACAGTCACTGTAATTGTAAGTAAATCTGGTGTCTTCTCTCAACAGTTTCATTACTTCATTGAGTTTCCCGTATTAAATCAATAGGGAACTGCCATTCAGTCAGTTATTTCCTACCATGGCCGGTCTAGATGTTGGGGATTTACTGGAGCAGTGCATCAAATTCCTGGAAGCAGCCTCACAGTCCAGGCAGCCCACTGAGGCGGAGAGGCGGATCTACTGCAGTTACAGAGGTCAGACACAAGAGGGAGCTGTTTCACCACTAATGCGATCTGTGACGAAAGCGAGTGTATGTTTAAGATCATGGAGTTGCGTTTGTTGTCCACAGATTTTCTTTGCCCGGAACTGGCCTTTCTCCTGCAGGATGCAGTGAAAATGAAGTGGCCCTTTGTACCGGAGAAGTGGCAGTACAAGCAGACAGTCAGCCCCAATGACAAAACCAATCTCAGTGATCTCATCGGAAAGCATCTTTCCCAACTACTGGTAATAATCGCGGGTCGTATTTGCTTTCTCTGTCACACACAGTTCTTAAATAGGCAAACCGCATCGACAGGCTCTTCTGGAGGCTTCCATAGCAGCTCAGGAGACAACCACAGCACTGGCCGTGTTGTTTTTAGTGGACCGCTTCCTTTACTGGACTGATGAGTCCAGTCGGCTGCTGAAGATCACCAAGCTGCTTCACAAGCATAACCCCAATACGCCCGTGGCCCCTCAACTAATCATAAGACAGGCCAGAGTTTACCTCAACTCTGGTAAAAATGCTGCTTCATTGCTATTCCCATAATTAACACATTATCTCTCATATTCGTTCGCTGGAGTTGAATCTGTTCATTTCTCCTCCAGGCAAATTACAAAAGGCGGAATACATACTGAGCAGTCTCATTTACAATAGTGGAACCACAGGTAATGCAGCCATTGGTATTCCACATGCCTACGCATGTGTTTTGATGCTCAATAAAGTGTGTTTTTGTGTGTGTGCCCCCCCCCCCTCCCCCCCCCACTGCAGGATGTTGGGTGTATCACTCTGAGAGTGACCGGGCTCTGGTGCAAGCTGTTAGCGTCCAAGTGCGTGGAATGATCTTGCAAAAGTTAGGTGAGGGTCTGTTTCATTGAATCAGACTGACCGGGTTGCTCCGCGGACGCGGCTAACGTTGTCGCCGTGCGCCGTTTCAGGCCTGTGGCGAGACGCTGCGGAGTTAATCTGGGCATCTCTCGTCGGTTTCCACGCGCTTCCGAAACCAGATAAAAAGGTAAAAACGAGCAAGACCGCAGAATTTCCATGATGGTTCCATTCAACAGACATGTCACGTAGTGACTCCATTAATTCGCCACCTACAGATTATGAACAAACTATATAAATAAAGTCGCATTGAACTGAATGGAATATCTTCCTCTAAAGGGCATTGGAACCTCTCTGGGCTTACTGGCCAACATATTGGTGTCAATGAGCGATGAAGACTTCCACAGTTTTCAGAGCAATCCAGACATTGATTTAGTAAGTGCAAGCGATAAACCAGGGGTCCCCAACCTTTTCCAGCAAGTGGGCCGCACGGTCTCCCTGCCAGGGCCCCGCGGGCCGCACGCACCGTTTCAGCTAAATTTTCCTAAAAACAATGATTGAGAAAAACAATTGATCTTCAGACATTAATTTAATGAGAAGGTTGGTGCTGCTTGGCAGAAGCTAGCTTCCGAAAGTCGAGCACAACACTGCTCACGGACAGTAGAAGGGCGCCTTGCAGATGCTCATCCGTGAGCGGGGCCGCACGGAGGGTTTCGCGGGCCGCAGGGATAGCCCTGGTTTTCCTAGGCGGGTCGCACCAAATGTTAATTCAATCAGAGCCCTGCGGGCCGCACCGAGAGGCCTCACGGGCCGCATGTGACCCACGGGCCGCAGGTTGGGGACCCCTGCGATAAACCTTCACCTCGTACATTATAAGGTTATCGTCCCCTGACTGTCACTTTGCTGGCACAGTCCCTGCTCGGCGACAGGAGTCATCGTCTTCTGTCAGCCGCCCAGGCAGCCAAGATGGCGGTCATATACAGCCAGTACACCTCCCTTTATGTGCTCACGAACGCGGTGAGTTCAGACTGCAGTGTTTTGATTTTTACTCCTGCTTTTTAGAGCCTGAATCAGGCAGTATTACACTTTTGAGGTGGCTATGTTGCTCACAATTTCACTTCTATAGCCTCTATGGCTATTTCCTTCCTCACTGAATGTGAATAAACACACCCAGACCTCCTCTTCCTCTAGGCTACTCAAGGCACCTGCTTGTTATCCTACAGTTTCTCCATGGAGTGTCCCATAGCTCTGAGACAGTCGTTCCTCCTGCGGGCCCGAGAGGCCTTCACGATCGGCCTTCTCGCTAAAGCGGAGGGCGAGCTGGTCGCCAGCAAGCAGGAGCTTCACACCTTCCTCAAAGCCGCCTATTCCCTTGCCGTCACTCACAAGTGGCTCGGCGCGCCGCCCGAAACGGTGGCGGAGGCCACCGAGGCCTGCCTAAAGGCCCTGGCGAAGTTTCACGACTACGACTCGGACGCTCCGGACAAAGGCTCTCTCTGCGCGGAAATCATGCGCCTGGTTGTCCGAGTCAAAGGGCTGCTTGGGGTGGAGCCTTTCAAGAACTCGGAGTCGGGGTCTTTTATCCCGGACGACTACAGGGACGCGGACGGCGCGTCGGTGAATTTCACTCTGGAGGGATTCGCTCGGGCGTTGCGGAGATTCAAGCGATATCACGCCTCGCTCTGCGAGGCCACCGACAAGTGTAAGGGGTCGGCAGATGAGGCGGATGGGGCGAGGGTGTGCATAACAGCTCTGGGGACAACTGTGGATGGCCCCAACACAGCTTGTAAGACCGAGGCCTGCAGCGCAGCCGAGGATCAACAACGAGGTACCGATTCCTCGTCGGCACACCCGCATCGGAAGTTTGAGCTGGGCATCACTTTGGGAAGCACGGACGAGCTCGGATCCTCGTGGGAGAACTTTAAGAGCATTTTAGGGACGCCTCCAAGTGCGGCCACTAGGGGGCTTCCGTCCATTCGTGCTAAAGCGTCTTCCACAAATGGAGGCGGGGAGATGGTCGAAGTGATCCAAGCTGGAATTGAGACCCTGGACACGGGAGAGGATGAGAAACCCCCCGGAGCTGGAGAAACCATAGAATCCCTATCTCAGCTGGTTTTAAAGACATCCTCCAGCTCCCTCGCCGGCAGTTTTGGTTCCCAGTCGTCATGGGAAAAAGCCGACTTGAACCCGTCCGCCGCCACAAAACCAGTGAGCTTCCTAAATGCGGGAATGGGCCAAAGGAATAAATCTGCAGACTCGGACGGAAGCTTTCAGTTCCTGGAAACGCTGGATTCCGAAAGCGCCGATTCTGCAGGCGATGATTCGTCTCGACCACCGCCGCTGGAGAGTCATCACGCCATTTCAGTCCACTCAGCATCCCTAAAACCAGCTCCTGTGGGAGCTCCGCATCCAACCAGCCCTCGGCCCGTCCCAGGACAGTTAGCCTCGACCGAAACCTCCACAGACAGCTCGTTCCAGATGCTGCGGGAGGGCCCAACGGAACTCCAAGGCAGCGACGCGGCTTCTGCGAGCGAAGAAAGTGCCCCTGAGAGAAGGAACCGGTCGTGCTACCGCTGCGTTAACGGCGGCACTGCGGCTGCCATGGTTCCAGAAACACAGTACAGCTTGTCGCAACAGGATTACCAAGCGCTGCTCGCCGGGGTTTGTCACGATTGTATGCTGAAGAGATTTTACAGTGAAAAGATACAGTTCAAACTTAAGAAACACAGGACTGCCCACAGTAAGTGTGAATGAGCATCGCTGTCCATAGTACATGCGGTTTTAGGCTTCATTTCATTTGAAAACAAAGTGCAACTAAGAGAAATCCAAGACAGAAATGGCCATTTTTCCATTTTTGCCTCTCGATCAGGCGGCCTCCATTTGAAGTTTTCCAAAGCCACTGGACTTTGGACGGCCAAGGAGACCGGCGTCTACATCGGGGAGACTATGGGCTTGCAGGGCAAGCAGAGAGCTGCAATATGGGTGAGGTTTCTACACCAGGAAGAAAGGCTAAGCAGGTGCGTCCCATCTCCTCCTTTACCCAGCTGGACCTTTGGTGGTCCCGTTAAAGGTTTCTTCCTGTTAAAAGCCGGTGCTGGTTCGGCTCAGGCGCTGGGTTTGCTTTTAAGCGCCTACAGACAATTTGTGTTTACGTCCTCAGGTACGTCGGGAAAGATTATTTGAAGCCAAAGGAGATCCAGTTCCACCTCAAAGACGTGGAGAGACAGATGACGGCGCAGCACTACGTGACAGAATTCAATAAGAGCCTCTACGACAAGGACGTCATGGCCCAGATCTTCTTCATCCCCTCGGAGGCGCTGCTGGTGAGGCTGAATCACAAAAGACCCAATCGGCTTTGAATAATAGATGCAGACCGAATTCCGGCAGCAGACGCTTAATTTTTTAAAATGTGGGGGAAAAAAAACCAATAAAAAAAAAAAACCGCTTAATTTATATGTACCACTCCGAATAGGACGCCCTCTAGATATACACGCACTTTAGAAACAGCAGGGTGCGAGTTAGCCCGCAGCACGCTAGGAGCAGTTTTTAATTGAAATTCTAATAGGAGCTTAACACACCCTGCACTCGGTAGTTATGCAAGTTAATGTTTGAAATCGCAACACAAATTATTGAAAAGGTTAGTTTTTTTAGCTATCGTTTGGCCAGCACGGGAAGAGCGCCAAGTATCACAGAAGCAACCACGCACGTCACATCGCCCGCTTCGTTTCCCATAGATCTTAAACGGAAACGAGATCGTGGGCTGCGTGACAGTGGAGCCCTTCATGCTCGGAGAGTTTGTCAAACTGACCAACAACACGGGAAAGAAGGACAGGAGTTTCCAGGCTACGGATTACGGCCTGGCTTTCGGACATTTTACTTACCTCCTCTCCGGCTACCAGGAAGTTGTCGTCGACCTGCAAGGTGCGTTCGTGGCAAAGGTCCGGCAGAGTCGATGCAGTCCTCGAAATCCATTTTTTTTATCATTATTATTATTATTATTTTTCAGGCTGGGTGACGGCCAACGGCAAAGGACTGACCTACTTGACCGATCCTCAGATTCACTCCACCAAGTCTCCCAGGGGCCCCTCCAACTTTGCCGCCAGAGGCCTCCAGTATTTTTTGGACGAGCAGCACGGCCCGGAGTGTAACAGCATTTGCCAACTGTTAAAACTACCCCCGCTGGTTAGACGCACACAAGTCTCGCCACAGAAACTTATAGCGAGTTAATAATTTTTTTTTTTTTTTTTTTTTTTTTAATCGATGGCTCCATTTTTGCCTTTCTTGCTTAATTTTCAGTGATGCGTGGTGTCTAATGTGTGCCGAACTATGACATTTGGTCATTTCATACCCAAGTTATGATATTCAAAATAAATCCTGAATGTCTTCCTATATCTCGAGCGTCCAATAAAATGTCAAATTGTAGTTTTCTACATTTCAAAAATAAACGATCAGTGTTTGTAACCGCCTTAATAGACAACAAAGTCCTTTTTTTTCTTTGTTTCTTTTAGTAGCTTTTTCATACCTGCCTTTTTGTTATTCTTTGCATGCATTTTCTTTTCTTTAAATAAAAGAGAGTATAGTTTTGCGGGCACGTCAGCACCAGAAAATGATTTTCGAAATCCATGTCTGTTCATCAGATTGAAAATAAACAGCATGGATTGATTGAGTATAACATTCCAAAACAGGAAGAAAGTAAACAATGACGGTGCAGCCTGACAGGTGACAACCTGTCAGGTGACTCTTACTCACTTTTGGTCTGTCCTCAATAGCGTTAAGGTGTGTGAGTCTATCGCCTACATCTGCTCAAAATAGGGCATTTTGCAGCTACACTTTATACCAAATTAGCTCACAGTATCTGAGGTAGCGCCTTACTTTATTTTTATTAGCTCAAATAAAATTGCAACTATTGATACACTTCCTTTTAACCTACATTAATGGACCAATCAGATTGTGCAGGTGGGGACTGCACAGCTCAGTCATATGACAGTGATGTAATTCAAGGTTTCCCCCCCTCTTGCACAATTCCTCTCCAGTTTGTCAAAAAAAAAAAAAAAAAAAAAATCCAGTCCTGGATTTTCAACTGGCCACCTTTTAAGCACATAAACAACATTTTTCACCCTTGGCCCACTTTTAGTGATTGAAAACGGACCGCACCGCAGCGTCAACACTGAATTTTGTTTCAATTGCAAAGCCATTCAAACAAAGGGCTGTAAAATAAGAATTGTTAGATGCTTCTCATGTGATTCAACTTTGATCAGACATCTAGGGTTGACGGGCAAACCCGGAGGCTGGATTTCTGACCTGGGCGGTAGCGTCTGTGTTTATAAGGAAGTCAGCCTGCTCTCACCCGCCACTGACAGCAGCTGCCTTGGAAGGAAGAGTCGAAGTCCTTGGAAACCAGCAACAACAAAAAAAAAAATGAGAGTTTTTCTAGCCTTAACTGGTTTGCTGGTAACTTGCCTGGCACAGAAGCCTCACCCGTGCAGTAAGTATAATAACCGCCTCCCTTCCTTTACCTAGACCGGCTTATTTTGAACACGTGCGATGCTTTGCTGCACCTAACGAAGGCCCTTGTACTTTAATACAGGGAGTCCCCCTCTGTTGACTGGACAGCTGACTGTGGTAGGTGTTTCTTGAGCTAAAGATGCCCTTTCATGCATAAGCAAACATCCTCATTCTAAAAGTTGACCCAGCATGTTGTTTCTCCAGTCCACGCAGAATGAGAAGCTGTGGACGTTTGCGCGGTACGAGTACGATGCCCTGAGACAGCGGATACGCATCATGGAGATCGGAGTCTACGCAAACAAGACCTTCAACTTTGATGCTCTCCTGCTCTTCAGAGAGGTGCTCCCATGAGACACACCAACGACAGTTCATGTCTTTTAAACGTGCTCCTGCCATTTTGCAAGTTTCTCCCGAGCGCCAGGGAAAACTGGCTTCAAAAGGTGCAATAAAAATAACCTTTAAGCGGAAGCAGGTCTCAATAGTCACATGACTCGAAGAGTCCGAGCAAGATAAGCTTTACAATGTTAAAGGTCCCATAAAATGGACATGGTATTTGGTGAATAAAAGGAGAGAGAATTGGTCTTGGCCGCGCTCTAAAACTCTTCTCCATCAGGGCGTCATATACGAGATTCACAGACAGAATAAGACGTGCAAGAAGTCGCCCCTGAAGGCCGATTTCCACCCCATGGCCGTCCCCAAAGACGCCGAACTGCTGGGGCAGGCCATCCTCGGGAGTTCGTCCGGACCCGGACAGGGACTTCTGGTCAACACCTGGATGGGAGACCTGCCGGACAAAGCCGGTTAGAGAGCAGGGAGTGCCTCGAGCTGTCCACCCGTCCGTCCCGGTGTGGTGTTTAAACCTGTTCTCCCTGGTTCCCACAGGAAAGTACATTAGCACGGTGACCGAATTCGGCTGCATCCCCATCAGCACCGCGTACCAAACCAGTCAGTTTGGATGGCTTGTCACCAGGTGAGTTACTATCCGCATCACCCCCCCCTAAACCTCCACCCGGTGCCACTCATCCGTCTCCTCTTCCTCAGCTTGTTCAACAATGTCATCGGGATTGCTGAGCCCTCTCTGCTCAACCCGCCCAGCTTCTGCCCGGATGCGGACGCGGAGTTTGACCCCGGGGCAAAGCCCAGAGATTTCTTCAGCCTGTTCCGAACAGAGACCTGAGGAAATATCTGCCAGTGTTTTTTGTTGTTGTTTTTTTTTTTTTTCAAATTTTAAATCAATCCATCCATCTTCCAGCACTTTCCTACACCGGTTCAAAGCCCACTTATAAACTCACATAAAGGAATGCTGTTTTGGTGAATAAAATCAAAATCCTTTGCAGTATAATACCTAATGTAAACCTGCCAACTCTTTCTATGGCTGTTTAATGAATAAATGCACTTGTGAAATAATAAAATATTGAAAACTCTGGTGATATTTATGCAGTGGCTGTGTAAGGAGAAAGAGAAGGGGAGACGGGGCGGAGGGAAGGACAGAAAAAGGAGAAAGTAAGATAGATACAGTCCAATTAGGATGCCAGATGATGCGGGTCAACACTGCAGGCTAGCCACAGGAAAGGAAAAAACAAGTGAATCGGTTTTTTTTGGGTTTTTTTTTTGCCAGGCCCTTAAACCTGTTAACGAGGAAGTAAAGGTATGAAGATGCAGCATATTTTATTCTCGAGAACAGAGAGAAGCTGCAACATGAGAGCCTTTTGTCTGTCAGCAAGCTGCGTTGCTCAGATACCGAAGAAATGCTGTAAGTGCAATATAAGGGCACGTTTTCGATTTGTTATTTTTACGTACTGCAGGGTGGGCTGTATGCTGCATTTTTTTCGACCGCATCAGGTGTGTCTAAGTGGTCTGAAGTGGGTCGGATGACGAAACTAATATCACAATATTAATAGACCGGATTGGACCCACAGATGGGCCAGTTCCGGCCCATGGTCCATAGGTTTGACAACGGCTAATTGTGTATAATGATAGATAAATAATTAACTTTGGCCATCAAGAATTTTCTTTATGTGTTCTCTGACAGCCTGTCCGCCACCTTGTTGACTGGGAAAAAATCACAGTACTATGTTCATGAACTTCCTTATTAGGATGTATTAGACATGTGCTTATGTGGTTGTTCTTCTTGATTTTTAGACCACACCAACACAGAAGCTGTTAGCCTTGGCTAAATACAGCTACGGTGCACTGGGAAAGCACATCCGCATCCGAGAAACTCAGCCGTCCTGCAATGAGACGGTCCGCTTTGATGTGCTCATGCTCTACAAACAGGTGTCCACAAAAGAAGAAAACACCAAAGGGAAACAACACAAACGTCGATATACATCATCTGTCTTCCAGCATGTTATGTATTTCGTTAAGGCGAGGCAAGGCCCCCAAATGCACCAAGATTCCGCTGAAAGTGGATTTCCACCCACTGGAAATCCCAATGGAAGCTACCCTGATGGGACAGTGCATGCTGGAAAGCTCATCTCGTTCCAAGTCAGGGTGGCCTGGCCAAGCCTGGACTGGACAGATCCAGATAAATGCGGAAACAGGTACTAGAAAGTTGTTTTTTTTTTAAATCTAAACATTACACTGCAGCGCATGACCGGCTGTGATTCCTCCCTCCAAACACCTGCAGGCCTGGTTGTGTGACTTTAACTTGTGATCCTCTTCTCTTTTTCTTTTTTCACTTCTACACACACACACTGTCACTCAGTTTGGGTGTGTTCCTGTCAACGCTTTGTGTTACCAGAAGTGGGTGGTTGATCACAAGGTCAATGCAATCACTGTGTGTGTGTGTGTTGGGGGAGGGAGGGGGGGAGAGTTAAACAATGCAAATACTTACACAAATTTGCCTTATTTGACTTAACTAAAGTAATTCCCTTCGTTTTAATCCCTCCTCTCATTAAAAAGTATGGCCAGAGCAGGTGAAACAAGCTAGCAACTGCTGAGTCTTTAAACATACCTTTGACGTTGGAAAGTGGCTCTCTCACTTTTGTCCTCAGGTGAGGTCACTTCCTGTCCTGGTCGGTCACATGACTATCATCTGACTGTCACACCATAATTTAATGAGTCTAGAGATGAAACATAAATTTAGATAAGGTAGAATTTAGGCCACGAAACCACGTGTTCTTCTAGATTCATTGTATTTAGTAACTTTTTTTTGTAAGAAAAAACATTTGCAATTAAAAATGATGACAATAATAATAATCATGGTAATCTTATAATGTGCAGCTTTTGTGGTCGGACAATGTGGTCGGACTAGTAGATCCAGACCAGCTCAATCCTCCTGCTTTCTGTCAAGACAACAGGTTGGAGGAGGAGAAGGAGGCGGAGGAGGAGCCAGAAACCTTCTTCAGCGTTTTTAAGAAATCATAAAAAAAAAAATGTTTTTTATTTTCTCTGCACATGTGTGTGCACAGAAATAGTTTACCTAAGCACTATCAGTATTTTCTAAAGGGTCTCTTTGGGCCATTTTATCCTGAATAAAGCATTTACTGTCATCTCCATATGTATGAGCCATTCATCCCACAAAATGAGAAAAGTGTACATGCCATTATCTTGGCAAAATGACATACAACTATGCATAGAACACACACTATTTTTAAATGTATTTTTAGTTGATAGTGTGTTTTGTCGTTATTTATAGCCCACTAGCTTATTTTAGTGACGCAAATGACTTAGTCTGGAGTGATGACTCTGATTGGCCACTAGGGGGCACTGTTTAGATAAGATAATATTACTGTAGTAAATTGATTAATCTGTTTAGATTTGAATCAGACAACTTTAATTGCAAATTTGTGAATGTGTTGAGGAATATCTGATCACACAAATACACCTTTCACCAGAAACATGACAAGAAAAAACAAAATACATTTTTAAGCAGTGATTCCTGCTAGGGAACAGGGTCAGAGGTCACATGATAGCAGTAATAACACACTCCTCTTAGTTTCCCAACCTCTTGCACCGCCACATTAGCTGCTATGGCCTTCTGCTCCCGCACCGCAGTCTCTAACCACAGCAATCTGGCATCGGGGTCCTCATCTGAGAACTGGAGCAGAGACCCCGAGCTCTTCAACACCTTTAAACACTGCTGAAGCACCAGCTCGGCCTTCCATTTCCCTTCCTTAGACCGGAGCAAGGCATCTGTCGTGCCCTTGTCAACGATGAGGTCGATGCTGCAGGAAGCAAAGTGCTCGCTGAGCTGCATGCAGTCCATCTCTGCAAACCTGAGCACAGAAGATGGGTTTCCGGGTTGCAGGGCTTTGGCTTGGACGTGATCCTGCATCAGCTGCACAGCAATGGGGGAAATGTCTGCGCAGGTAACCCGAACAGGGAGAGTAGAGTGTCTGTAAATGCTGGGGCCTAAATCCGATGTGCCACAGCCAATGTCCAATACACGGAGCGAAGCATCTGGGTGGGCTCTGGTCTCCAGGGGGGGCATTATGAAACGACGGACAGCGTCAAAGCTGAAGAACCACTCAAAGTTCTTAAAGGTGGTGCTGCTGCTGCTGGTCTCGGTGTAGAATCGGTCCCAGGTTGCTTTCTTATCCATGTTTTCTATCAGCTCCGCTAACCAGTGACAAAAAAAAAAAAAAAAGTTTACTTATTACACAGAAAAATTACCTGGTACTGGCTGATGTTTGGTTTGAATAAGGGAAATAAAATGAATTTTTAAGCTTTGGAACTTTTTCTATCTTACTAAAGAAAGGCTGCTAAATATCAAATTAAGCAAAGGCTATCTTACTGAAATATTCTAACAACATATCAATGACAAATCTGCCGGTTTAAATATAGAATGCGATTTACATGAGCCAATACAAAATCGTATTTACAGCTAACCCAGGACATGGCTAGCTAGCTAGCTAGTCGATAGTAACAAGCGTGGTATGACCAGCAGTTAGCTACAGCCACAGCATAGCATTAACACTTCAGCAGTATTTATCGAGGATTAAAAGTAAGACAGTTCCGTTTTAAACGCACTTGTAAGAGAACTCTTGTGCCGCACGCACGCTGTAAATATTCTGCACGACCATCTCACAGACATTGAAAAAGGTGACATTCCTCCTCTTTGACTTTGCCGGTCTTCGGGACTTAGTGACAGAGCTCTCACTCCGGCCTGATTTCGCGGTGCCAACGGCGACATTTTTCCGACGTTGCGACCTCCAGAAAATGAGCATCTGTTGCTGGAAAGATGATCTTTGATTGCAAGTGCGCAAGTAGTGTATGAGGTGTTTAAGGTCTATTTTTAAGTCTGTAAATTTTAACATTCAGGTTTTGTAGGTTTTTAAATTATATTGTCAGGGTTTTTTTTCTCATTATACATTATTATTCTCTCTCTCTCTGTAGATAGAAATATACATAGATAAATAGACAGACAGACAGATGAATAAACTTTATCTACACACACAGAGGGGGGGGTCCGGTGTCAACTGTCAGCACCTGCCTGTGCTGCCTATATAGGCATATATATATATATATA
>BJFM01002489.1:106129-117960 GCA_016586285.1 Arothron firmamentum
AAAAAAAAAAAAAAGCTTCCCATTGGTCTTTCTTACTATAAATTACGCCAATATAAAATGTCTAAAAAAAGCAGGTACTTGGAATATCGCATTTGAAAATGTTTCAGCTGAATATAGAAAACATTTAAATACATTGATGGGAATCGTTTGCGGGGATCAGGTCACTTCTTCATGCCGATGGTCTCATATGTGCCCTGGTCCTGAGGACCTAGGCCCTGAAAGGCCAAAAACAAGGGTTATTTATATATTTACTGAGGACAATTAGTAATTATTGCAATCAGAAGATGTTGCACCCACCATGTAAACTCTCTCTTCACCCTTTTGGAAAAGAACAACAGATATTAGACAACGTTCAAACACGAGCATGAGACAAACATGCTCTAACGAGAAGTGTGCTGTGCTGTGTGCATGTGCGTGTGCGTGTGTGTGTGACATGTGGTAAGCATAAAAGCAGTTTGCAGTTTGTAAAAGGAAATAATAGAGGGGGGAAAAAAAAGCCAAGCCATGCAACAAAACCTTTACACCCATAGAACTAAAAAAAAAAAAAAAAAAAAAGTGTAAAAACTTCTTTTACTGACTCCTGTTTGGTTGAGGAACATAACATATACCATCGCAATAAACAAGAAAAGTGGCAGGTTTGACTAGTTATTTTTATTTGTTGAGTTCCTGGCTTTTACTCAGAGTCAGTGGTGTTTGAACTGACCAGTGAAGGCGATTTCGAACCTTATTCATGTTAATGTGATGGGGGCGGAAAACCGGAAATTTAATGTTTCCACGACGATGCGGTTTAAAACAGTCCAGCCGGCTTTGAAAAAAAAAGGGGAGGAAAAAAAAAAGAAGAAGAGTTCATATATCTGTATTCCACTCTTACCGGCTGCATTTTTTTAGCCTTGGCTGCCTTTGCGTTGAGAATCTGTTGTAGGGGGGAAAAAAGAAGACATCATCTTAACTCTTCCCTTTTGCTTACGTGATTAAATAAAAACTCGACGGCCAAACAGGGGTGCCAACCTTAATCCTGCAGTAAAGAACCGAGAGGATGATGCCGTAGAGGAACAGAATTCCGTCCAGGATGTAGCAGACCTGCGGATCGGTGACGGCGTCTGAGGAGTGCAGGAGGGTGATTTAACTGTCAAGGCTGACTTCAAAGGCTGGATTTGTGATTTATGAAAGCAAGAACTGATAGCAGGGACCAAATAATCCACGTCCTTTGGTTAACATATTTTACTTTTTAAGGAATGTATGCAAATAAGCTGATTGGCTCGGCTGTTGCTATGGGTGACAGCAGAAGATGATCTAAAAGTGGATTTTAAGTAGAATCAATTGACAATTAAATGATTACCTGGCAGAATTATTGATGAACAACCTATATGCTGGAATAAATGTGAGCTAAATTCACTTCTACAACAGCTTCCACTGGACCCATACAGAGACTATGACTGATTAAAACTCTTGCCATTTTTTTTTTTGTTCTTTCCTTTTTTTAAGTTCAAAACTCGGTTTCGAGCGCTGGAAAGGAGAACTTGGTACGCAGATGACGACATGCGCCCTGAAAGCAGATGTCATTTTCCATTCCATCTCTTCCTTCCCTTTCTGCCTGCTTTTTTTTTTTCATCGCTCATGGGAGCGAATCACTTTTCTCCACTCTCAGTTCCCTTCCAAAATAAAAGCCCCCCCACCCCCAAGAACAGCACACCAGGGCCATTCGACGCATTCGCGAGGCCTTACGGCAGATGGAGGACGGGCGCTTATTAGCGAGCGGCTGCAACATCAACTCGGGGAAGGGTGGAAACGGGCCTCATCTGTCTGAGCGCCTCTGGTTTCCGTAGCGATACAAAACCACCAAAGTAGAAAAGCGGTCTGCTTCTATCTAAATTGGTCGGAACTCTAAACCTGCAGCGTCTGTTGGCATCAACCTGTGATTGAAATCAAAGTAATAAATGTTATCAGACTGTTTTTGACTGTTTGCAAGCTGTAAAAAGATAATAATAATAAAAAAAAAAGATTTTTGGCTCATTGGTCAAAATTGAATGAATCTCCTTGTAGGCAAGAGTTTCTACGCAATAAAGAATGACTTCTCTTCTCACAGGAATTATAATGTTGTCACTTAAGGAAGGAAGTGGAAAGCTATGGCCGCCAACGCCAAATAAGCACAAATACATCTCGGTCGGGTCATTCTCTCAAGGAACAAAACAAAACTGGTGAATTTGTTTTTCCTGTTCGGTTTTTCTCTTTTTTAAATGTGAATTGGCCTTCATTTCGACACGACCCGAAGCACTAGTCGGAACTCACCGGCCGTCCCGAAGTTCAAGAAGAGAGGAATCGCCACCAGCATCAGGTTCTCTCCCACCGCCATGATATCAGAGGCGCTGAGCGTCAACTGGACTCTTGCAGCGACTAAAACTAAAGCGGACTGTGGCTTTTCTTCTTTTTTATATATATATATATATATATATATAATCCTCTTTCTGCCTGCTGATAAAATGCTCAAACGCTACATACCTCAGCCAAGAGGGGAAGTTGTGGTCTGAGCTTTAAGTCCATCTGGCTCAGATCTCATCAGACCACTCCCCTTTCAACACTCAGACGCAGCTAAAACCGTCGCTGGAGCTGCGGGTGAAACTTGATTTCTGCTTCTGTCTGTCCGCGTCGGGGGGGGGGGGGGAGATTGCATACTTTAAAAAAAAAAAAAAAAATAGAGAGATGTCAGCTGACACGCTAACGGACGTGAAGCACCAATGGGCGGATTCCTGTTGTGTCGTAAAATATTTATTAGGATTATTTAGACATCGGGTTGATGAGCTGCCGACACTTGCGAGGAGTGAGCAGCAAAAAGGAGCCGACAAACACAAGGAAAGAGGAAAATGTAGAATTCAGGGGGAGCCTCCATGTTAGCGGCATTGTTTAGCGGTCCACTTCTCCAAACACGATGTCCTGCGTGCCTGTCGCAAGACAAAAAAAAACAACAAAACACAACAACGATGAGCACGTCGACGCGGGAGAGGCGTGTGCTCCTCTGAAGCCGAGTCAATGTCTCACCAATGATGGCCACCACGTCGGCAAGCATGTGTCCTTGGGACATTTTATCCAGACCGGCCTGGAAGAAAGAAAACCCTTAGCTTCGCACAAGGCTATGAAAAGGAGAGGAGCGCATATGAAAGTGAATATTCATGAGCTGCTACCCTGAAGCTAACGCTAACTGCTCTGTTTTGTTTATGCAACGTTTAAGGCGCCCCCGACCGGCGTCGAATCAGATGTTCGGCAGCCATAACCCGCAGCCAAACGATGAGCAGGAAGGAGGCCGAGAGCCGGGGGAGATGTACATTTTAAGAAATGCTACGGCAGTATTTCCTTAAACGCGCTTAATTGAAGTAAAAGCCGCCTGGGGGGGACGGCGTTGTTAATATTTTACGCTGTTTTAGAAAGTTGGAAGTGCGCACCAAGTGAGCGAATCCCGGAGCTTTGATCTTGCAGCGGTAGGGTCTGCTGGAGCCGTCGGACACCAGGTAAACGCCGAACTCTCCCTGCGGGCGGCACGCAAAGGCACTCCGGTCAGTCCATTACGCAACGAAACTCACCTTAAGAATTCCGAATGAATTAAGATCCGATACACAAGTGTTTCTCCGACCTTTGGTGCCTCCACGGCTGTGTATGTGGCGCCGGGGGGAACCTGGTAACCCTCTGTGTACAGCTTAAAATGGTGGATCAGGGACTCCATCGATGTCTAGGGAGCAAAGTTGAGAAAGATCAAAGGCATCAGTGACCGCAACCTAATCCCGATATAAAATTACCGTAAATTTCGGACTACAGAGCACCTGAATATAAGCCCCACCCACTAAATTCTAAAAACCCCCCGCTATTTTTCCATATAGAGGCCGCACCGGTCTATAAGCCGCAGATGTCCACTTTGAAAAAATTTAAAAGCTGCATTACACGCATTTCTTCGTGTGCTTTCCATGATGAGGATGTGCACACGACACGCAAAATGATTGTTAAAAGTTACGCTTAAAACTAGCGTCTTCTTGGCGTCTCCTTTCCCATCTGTCTCGCTTTTGCGCCTCCCCTCCCCCAAAGGCCGTTAGCCCAGAAAAAAAACCATAGATAAGCCGCATCGGTGTGTGGAGCGCAGGGTTCAAAGCATGGGGAAAAAGTAGCGGCTTATAGTCCGAAATTTACGGTAAATAAAAAACAAAAACAAACAAGCACAAGCTGGATTAAGCCATTGACCAATGCGGCGAGCTCACCTTCATCTCAGACCTCTTCGGAGGGGCCACTTTGGCGTCGTCGATCTTGATCTCCCCTTCTGGCATCTTGTTGAGCGCCTGGTGCATGATTCTCAGCGACTGTCTCATCTCCTCCACCCTGCAAAGATACCTAAGCCACACAAGAGAGGGGGGGAAAAGGCGGTGATCTACTGTCTACTACTTTTTTCAGAAAGCCGCGAGCAGAAGCGTGAAGTTGCTCCAAAACTCTCGGCCCATTTAAGGGGCAAATGGCGGACATAATGAAGCCCGTAACGCTGTTAGGTTATGTTGAATAACAAAGAGGTGTTTGCTCGTCTTGCACCTGTCGTAGCAGTCGCCCTTGCTTCCGATGGGGATGTCGAACTCCACTTCGTCGTACTTGTCGTACGGCTGTGACTTTCTCAGGTCCCACTTGATCCCCGAGCCTCGCAGCATCACGCCGCTGGTGGAAAGAGAGGATGACCGTGATGTTCCCGGGGAACAAAAAAATAAAAAAAAAAAAGGGAGAAAAACACCGCCGCTCACCTGAATCCATAATTGAGAGCCTCCTCTGCCGTAACTACCCCGATATCCACGGTTCGATTCTTCCAAATTCTATTGTTGGTCAACATCTGCACAGAAATGCATCGGATTTAACTCGAATCGCTTGGATTTAACACTCAAAGGTCTTGGGAACGTCGCTGATCACCTCTTCTACTTCGTCGACTCTGATGGAGAAATTCTTGCACCACTCGTAGATGTCATCCATCAGGCCCAGGGGCAAATCCTGGAAACGCGTTTAAAATTAGATTTCAGCGAGCGTTTTCTCATCGCCTGCGCGTCCTCGTGAAAAGCGTACCTGGTGGACACCGCCGGGTCTGACGTACGCGGCGTGCATTCTGGCTCCGGACACCCGCTCGTAGAATTCAAACATCTGAAAGGGATCCAGAGTCATGGGCACGCAGCAGCTTAAATCAGACGTTATTGAGCTCCGCAACGGCGGTCCTGACCTTCTCTCTCTCCTCAAACATCCAGAAGAAAGGCGTCATGGCGCCGATGTCGAGGGCGTGCGTCGTGACGGCCATGATGTGATTCAGGATGCGGGTCAGCTCTCCGAACAGAACTGAAAACAGGAACCATCCGAACATTCAGTGCAGAAACCACGAGCGGTAGACCAACCGGTACGACAAATTTAAAAACACCCATTAAACATGCAAGAACATAGAAATAATTCTATATTTGTTGGATGAATCAGCAGTTAGCTTGTTAGCTAGCTAATTTGCGATTGGAGTTTCACATTAGCCCTAGCATCCAGAGTCCTCTCGCCGAACTCCCTCTAAAATTAGCTGATAAGTAATTTTACTAATTAACAGATTAGGTTAATATCAAAGCAGCTGTTAGCCTGAATTCCTAATCCAAATGAACGTATGATTGTAGGCACCTCTGATCCACTGCGCGCGAAGTGGAGCTTGGACATTGAGCAGTTTCTCCACAGCCAGCGAGTAAGCCTGCTCATTGCACATCATGGAGACGTAGTCCAGGCGGTCAAAGTAGGGGAGAGCCTGGAGTATCAGAAGAAGGGGTAGAAGACGTGAAGAATTTGCACAAACGCCTAAAACGCGAACCACAGACTGCCACCGAACCTGCAGGTATGTCTTGTACTCGATGAGTTTCTCCGTGCCGCGGTGCAGCAGGCCAATGTGGGGGTCGCACTTCTTCACCGACTCTCCGCTGAGCTCCAAGACCAGACGTAGCACGCCGTGAGCCGCCGGATGCTGAGGACCAAAGTTGATGGTCAGGTTGGAAACTTCCTTCTCCGCAGGAGGATCTTTGTCTAACGGGAGACAATTAAACCAAGTTTCACGGCAGAGGTTCCGATTTATATTTGAGGGCAGTTCCTATATCTCTAACCTCAAAACATCTTTGGTATGTGTGAAAATGTGTGTATAATTGAAGTGGGTACCATTCCATGGGGGCGGGGTCCATTTCTCATTGAAAGCAGTCGGATACATCACTGCACCAGAAAATTGCTCCATCCAATCTACATCTGGTTGCCATTGTTTCTGCCTGGAAAACAATAATATTGTTGGTTGCATCGTGGCATGGCTGACATCTTTACATTTGTAACTTCTAGCCTTGAGAATCGGTGCCCTTTAAAGAGATTCAATGGAAAAAGACTTTATGAATTTGGCCACAGTCGCTCGAATTCTACATGAGAAATATACTGAATCACCTAAATGACTTCATGATATTGTTAAAAAGTATGTGTTCTGTTTTGCAAATCAAGGAGACTTTGAGTCAGTGACTGTACCCCAGATCTACAGTTAATTGCATGTTATCTTGCTAGAAAATATCAATTACATATAAAGCTAACCTAGAAGCTAAGTAGCATTTACACATTACATTTAACTAAAAATATCAATTAATAATGAAAAATACATTAACTTTACGGATAGCATGAAGAAATTGCAAGTACGTGCTGCAAATGGGAAAACATTTTGAATGCGACAGCCGAGCTAACATTTGACAGCTTAGTTATCAAACAAGAACGCATACTTCACAAATTACAAATGCTTTGCTTATGAACTTGATACTTGACAGGTATCCGTATGTGTACTTTGCAAATATCATTATTCATACAAGTGCGACACTGAGAAAACGACTGAGATATTCCTTAGCAGGACAATCGGATTTATTCAGCATGAAGCTATCGTTAGCTGGTTGAAGTGGAGATTTAGCGGCTTGCCAGCAGATGAGTAATAGAAAGCCACGTATTCCGACTTTTCCACGAATTACCTGTTTTGCAGGACAGTGCAGCTGGGACTCAATACATTACTATTTAATATTATTTTGGTTGAAGGACGTCCTAGTTTAGAAAGCGACCTCAACATTGTGGCCGCCATCTTGGCTATTAGGCAACCTCTAGCCAATGACGTAGGGGATTTTTCTTCTTTGTGTTTAATAGAAGTAGGCTATTGCTAGATTCTGAAGCGTGCCTGCCACCTATCGGTTTAAGGTAGTAATTGTTTGTGGTTTTGTAAATTTGAAAAAAGTCATTACTGTATATTTTACTGAAAATAACAATGTGTTTATTGTTTTTTCTTTTAACTCTTTTCGATGAGAAATAATGAACTGAGTTGCTATTTATGAAAGAATCTCAGCAATATGGTACAACATGTTAAACTGAGATTATCTTTTTGGTGAACCACTTGCAAGGACTGTTTATCTGTATCTGTATACATCTTGTGGCAAAATGTCCTTTCACTGTCGTATACTGTACCTTTCGACGTAAATATGCCTTTTCTCCTGCGTTTTATCGCTTCCCCCTTTTAAAAACAATAAGAAGACATTCTATAAAAAACAGTGCTTTATTTATGTAATACTGTGGAAAAATAATTACATACCATTTTTAAAAAATACTGAAGATAATGAAATTAAAAAATGAGAGCTTGATAATGTTTGTTGTACATCTTTTGAACAGTTTTCTCTGCTACGAAGAACAGTACAATAAGATAAACATTGGGTTTGTTTCTAAATTCAAAGACACAATAATACAGGATACAGTCCTACCAGAGGTATAAAAGTACTGTAACAGGATTGTGTGAGAAATGTTATGGACAGATGCTGTAACGCACACGCGCATGTTTAGGCACAGACATGCACACAGTCATACTGTATTTACTGTCCTACCCCCTCGCTCACACACACACTTAATACACACGTCTTTATGCATATAATGGCCGCGCGCATTCGACTCTGGCACTGCATGTTTCATAGTATGCTTTCCATACCCACGCAGCCATTCACAAAACTTTACAAACACGCTGTACAAATCGACGCGCGCACAAACACCCACACAGTCCCTCTTGAGCTCTCTCTCTCGCACTCGCACGCCCGCACACTCGCAGCCATACACTACTAAATGTCAATATCGTGGACAAGCCTTCCTTGAAACTCTCCTTGCACATTCTCCGCTGGCCGTTTTGGCAAACAGACGATGAGGAATGATTCAAAATGGAAATGTACGACATGTTACCCTATAAGGCCACTCAGTTCTAAACCCAACATCTGTTTTTTTTTCTCTCCGTCTGCACCAGGCTTGTAATTCTAAGACTTCAGAGGCGGGGAGGGGGGGGGGAGAGAAAAAAAGACTCCAGCCTGATGAAAAAGGCCCCCTAGCCTGGTTGGTAAAGCAACGATCACCGATAGAAGGAGCTTCTACTGCGTCTACATCTAAGGTTAGGAACAACATGAACACTTGGCACTAGGTTTTGTTATTATTATTATTTTTTTATACACTGATATACCCCTCTGATGTGAAATGCATCCTGAATTCAGGACTGTTAGCACAAGTCTTCGCTTCCAACTCCCTCAGGCAGGCAAACTCCCAAAGTTATGTGCGCTCACGGTTGAAACTTTTGGTCCATACATACACATAATATGTTTTACACTGACAAAAATAACTTTGTAACGTTAAAAAATAGAATACAAAGCTCTAATCTGGTGTGCAAATAAAAGAAAACATACAGATATAGATAAGAGACGTCTAAGCATGAATACTGTTGATGCAGTGCAAAGAAAATGATGAACCCCCCCCCAAAAAAAACCCAAAAACAGACATTTTGGCATGTACACAAAGACATTATGAGATATAAAATGTGCTCTGTGATCACCGAATAAGACTTATTCAATGATGAAGGAACTAAAAGCTGAAAATGGCGGCCAGAAATGACTCCCACTGGCTGAGGTTTTTATTAATCCGTCTGTACCATACTTGCCACTCAGTCCTTTATTTTTTTGCCTTAAGACAACTCTCCCTTTCATCATTTACAAAGTCAATATATACTAAAATTGGAAAAAAAAAAAAAAAAAAAAAAAAAAAAAAAAAAAAAAAAAAAAAAAAAAAAGCTATAGGTCCCCCCGAAAGGATCCGCGGCTCCCTTCGCTTCTTGCTCTCCTTCCCGGGCTCGATTGTGACTTGCGCCGTCTGCTTTGCAGAGCTTCAGGGTGTACAATCGCATCGGGAGTTGGGGGAATTCGAGATCGTGTGGAAATTCCCGTCCCTGTCTCACTAAAAACGCGCCTTCCCGCTCGCTCGCTCTCCCCCGTGCCTCAGTGGTTCTCAATCCCTCCCCGTCTCATGGGCACGGCCTTCTGACTGCCTTTGTGTGTGTGTGTGTGTGTGTAAGTGTGTTTAAATCTATGCCTGTGTGTGTGTGTGTGTGTGTTTTTAAGTGTGACGCTATTTCTAAGTTGCATCCTCGTGCTGTGTTAAGATCGTGGGGCGTTTATCTCTGTCTCACACATGAGTCTGCATCCTCTGCGTGTGTCGGCTGTGGGAGTAGTCAGAGTGCTGCGAGGTGTAGGAGAAGCGAGTGGAGCTGCCGTACTTCCCCAGTCCAGTCTCTGATCGCGGTGGGGCGGGGCCCCCGGGTCCCACGCCCACCCCGTGGCTCCCCAACCCGGCTCCCACCCCAGATCCCACCCCGTACATCTCGTAAGAGGGGCCGGCTTCCAGGGTCGCCAGGCTGGACGGGGCGAAGCCCATGCGGTAGGTCTGGTAATGCGAAGGGTAGCCGTAGTTGTCGTAGGCCAGCTGGGAAGTGGAGTCCATGAGGCTGCAGTCGCCCGGGAAGTCAGCGGCCACGGGGGCGGGGTTGGCCGAGGGCTGCTGGCTCTGGCCGCCGCGGGTGAAGGTGTTGAACTGGGCGTAGCTGATGTGGGAGAGTCTGGAGGGGGGCCGCGGGTCGTAGCACGCCTGGGGCCGGCCGGGGGACGTCAGTGGGCCCGGCGGAACGGAGGCTCCCCCGCTGGCCGTGGCTCCAGAGCCGCCAGTGCTGCTGCTGATGGACGCAGCGCCCCCTGGTGTTCCGGCAGGGGAGCGGTAGTCGGAGTAATGCAAGGTGGAGCCGGAGGCAGGGCGTCCCTCGTCGTGGGTGGAGGCCCGCACGTTGTAGTAGCCATTGGTGGGGTCCTGACATAGAAACATTAGAAAAGACATAATGAAGATAGCGTTCCACCATTTTTTATATACATTTTTCAAAGAGTTTTAAGTGCTTTCCTGCGCACTAATTCTCATGTTCAAAAGTGCTAAAGAGTCAAAAAAAAAAGAGTTTTCTTTATTCCCAAAGAGGAATTCTGTTTTGGCCAAAAGGGCAGAGGTCAGCTTGAGCCGTTTGTCTTGCTATGATTTTACCGCGGGGGAGCTCTTTGGTGACTCAGCTGCTCGAGAACAGTCGCAGTCACTTTCGGGAAAAGGAATGAAAGCTGACAAGGCCGGCGTTCGTCGCAGACTCTACAACAACGTCAACTTTTCGCTGGTCTTGAGAAATGGCCGCCGTTTTAATTGGGTCGAACCTCTGCAGGCTGCGTTCAGGAGGCAAAAGCAAGAACGTTGGGAAACATCGCGGAAGGACTGTTTGTTTGTGGGACATGCATCTGAGCTGTCAACAAGTCACGAACTCATGAGTTTAGACCGTGCGTCCCCAGCATGAAAAAAGCGAGAGCACATGCCCGTTTCAGATATTTCACAGTGATCCTCTCTGACAGGACCCTGCCATCTCATCATTCCTCACATAGCCTCATTTCCCCATCAACCAAAAACCTGACTTCTTTGGCCGCTTCGGGCGGCGGCGAGGCAAATGCTGGTTGGCTGCAGCCGCTGGAGGCTCGATCTAACCCCCTCCTGGGGTGGAATTGTGTCTTTCTGCAAAGTAAAGTAGTATGTAGCGTGTTTGCCGGCAGGGCGGCAGAGCGTTTTTGGCAGCTTTATGCATGAAATACAGTCATCACCGTGGCTCAGCCCCATAATGTGAGTTGTGCGAGACATATAAAAATGAATAAATCATATTAACATAATGAAAAGAAAGCCTTGTAAATTTCATATAAAATATATGGTGCTTTACAGCTAACAACTAGAATCTAAATATCTTTTCTTGTCATGCCACATTGTGGCTTTATGCCTCCTGTACACCAGGGGGCAGCAAAGTCTGTTTATACAGCAAGACAACAATGGCTAATTGAAGCCGCCATTAGCTGGGAATGGTTGTTTTTGTATGTTGCCTGGCGACTCAGGATCCTGTGTGTGGCCCTTGGACTAAAGTGAATTGGACACCCCTGCGCTAAGGCCAAACCTCTAGCGTGATAATTAATTAATTTCATCTCACTGTACATAGAAATGCACTTCAGGAGCTTGATGTTGATGAGAAACTGCGCAGAGATTGCAGCTATGCATCTGTACAAGAAAGCCAACCTCCGGAGCGTCGCACCGGAGGCCTTGCACTCTGTCTTCGGGTCACCGTAGCGACCCAGCGACACGTCTCGGTCTCGGCGAGCGGAGACCTTTCGCGCGTGTGAAATGTTCTCGTGCACCGCACGCCGCCGTCGGACAACGGACCACTCTGTGCGACGTGTGCAGGTTAAAGCGGCGGACCGCAACCTCCAAATAATGGCGCTCGGCCAAGCGAAACGAGCACTGTGTTGGTAGAAACCTGAGCCGCACGTGGATTTAGCTTGGCCGCGCGGTGTTTTGATCGCGCCCCGCAATGCCGAGGTGAATGCTTAAGGAGTCACGCAGAGGTTTTCGTGTGCGTTTTTTTTTTTTTTTTTTTT
>BJFM01002492.1:5201-29379 GCA_016586285.1 Arothron firmamentum
CCCCCCCCCCCCCCCACACACACACACACACACACACTCACACACACTCACGTCGCTCCAAAGCAGCTACAATATTCCACAATTGAAGTGTAAACATCACGCTTTAGCGGACAGGCCATCAGGCCCAGCATCGTGAGCTGCTGTCTGCAGAGCTGCACGGGCGCCATCTAGTGTGGATTTGTCGGAACTGTCAGGCGGCGACCGTTTTGTTGACTTTTGTCTAAATGTGGTCCGAAGCAGAGATCATTGTCAAACACATTTTCTCCAGGCTGCAGTAATTCAACCTCTTTTCTTTAGCAGGCCTTTAAAATGTGCAATAAAACATCCTGCGCGTTACTGTGTGTCACATAAACGTTTAAAGATGCGGCAGGATGCCAGTTGGCGTTTGGGAGCTTTTAAATTTTGTGATGGCAGCTGGAGCCTGAAGCAGCATTTATTCCACTGACTTTAGCCGCATGTTGAAGTAGCAGGACAGGACGAGCAGATCTGACCTCTGTGCTCCCGTGGGAGATCTTCAATCAGGCCAAAAATGCATCAAGCTGGAAGTTAGAACATAGAGGGTCTGATGGGAAATGTGCAAAACTGGCAAAGATCAGACAAGTAACAAACCCGAGTCAGAGAGGACACGTGGTCAGAACAGGCAGTCCGGAAAACTGCTGCTGGAACCGTTTAGTTGCCACGTTTTCACCGATATTGGTCCGCAACTGTCCCCTTGAGAGCCCCAAGATACAGAAACCAGGCAGATCTGCAGCCACCGACACACGGAGCAGATGTTGGACCGTCAGGATTCGATGACGAGACAAAGATCCGTCAATAAAAGCACGCCGAGCACTTCCTGTCAAACAGCAGCCGGTGCAGGCTGGGGCGCTCATTAGCAGGGTAAAACCAGGCAACACAATTACAAGCCATTTGTGAAGCCAATTAGCTCAGAATTGTCACAGTTCCCGTGTTTTTCTATTCTCATGACACAAACACAGAGTTTTTCTGACATTTTAAATTTATTTTCTCAAAAATACAAAACAAGGAAAATAAGTATATGTACACAAACACTAGCAAAATAGAATATATATTGTACAAAATATATACAGGTGTTATGAAATCAAGCCCTATCTACTCCTTTTGTCCTTGATGGTGTAGTGAAGGACTAACGGCTGAGCCTGTAGAAATGGAAAAAAAGACAAAGTGAAAGTTTGTTTTGTTGTATTTTGGAGAAAAAAAAAGTGCCATATATAATATTGTCCTACATGAACTGAATAGAGGGGCAAAAATGCAGCTCCACCACAGCGAATGGCGTGTGGCAGCATGTACAAAAACTGTTGGCACCAGTTAACGGTAGCTGTAGCGTACCTTGCCAAACCAGTGAGACAGCCATAATCGCTTCATGGTCATGTGATCAGGCAGCGACTCGTTATTGAACAACATCTGGACCTGTGAGGAGAGCAGGAATGGGAGACAACATCTGCGACTGTTTTTAAATGTTAGCATATGATGGAGAAGACAAACACGCCGCCTTTCTGCTCACAAGTAAAAACATGATGTCACCATGGAAACGTGAAGGAACTGAATTGTGACTTTTAATCTGGGAATTTTTTTATTGGAGATCAGATCAGACTGCATAAACACCCACGCTGAAACACGGATGAATTATGAAAATGTTAAAGGTCACAGGCCAAGGTCACTGCAGCATTACTGGATGCTCATCTTCTTAAAGTGACTGTAGGATTTTTTAACAATGAAATATTCCAAGATATTAATTCTACTTCCATTAAGTTAATTTTACTGATTTATTTTCTACTTTCATAATTTAATTACTGGATTTGTTACTACTGAAATGTTTTTTTTTACATTTTTACTATTACATATTTTACTAAATACTGGATGAATAAATGCTCACTGTTCTCTAATCATTGATCAATAACGTTAATGTGGAGTTCTGATGACTGACCTGGTGTTTTTCTACGTTGAGACGATGACAGAGGACTTTCCGTAGGTGTCTCACCTCAGCTCGGACAGAACAGCGAACAAACTTCTGCTGCAGAGGGAAAAAAACCCATCAACACTGAAGATTTTTGAAGATGAGAAGAGAGTTTTGCTCAGCTATTTTCATTGTTGTTCAGGTGTAAACAGTCATTCGAAAATCTTTCTAATTTACATGTTGAGGGCAAACTTTTCTTCTCCTTTTTGTCAGTTGTAAGTTCACTCAACCACATTGAACTGAGTGGCTGCTAAAACAAACCTGAGCTCACTTTTGCATATTCTTTTACCACAAACATGGAGAAAGCAAAAAATACTGAATGTTACCACAGTAAGAATAGGTAAGTAGATGTTCATCATTATGATTATGACATAAAGCTAAATAAATAAACACACACAGATCTGTGATGAAACCACTGGACTGAAATTCGCTGTCAGCAACAATGGCGCCATCTGCTGAACAAATAAAGCATCTGCAGGTAACCCGTGGAAGCTAAGAATAATAGGTAGACTTTTGTTTGTTTGAGTTAAATAATTAATACTTTGATTAAAACTTATACAGCAGCATCTTCTAAAAAATAAGCCTTGATTGGTTGATTTAAAAATGACCTAACAAGAATATTTCAAACCAATATATTCAGTTGTCTGCGAACAGAAGTAGACTCATAGCAGTGTAGCAATGTTAGCCTTTCTGAAGTAAAAACAATGGCCAAGAAATAATAATTTAAGGCCATATAAGCCAGCACTAATCCCTCATTTTAACCATCAAGCTTCGGTTACCAAACGACAAAAAAGGGCGATTAAAAATTCAACCCGAAACACACAGCTCGGTTTCAAAGCTCATTTTTTTCCTCATAACATGACATCAATCAAATAGGCAGGAATTACAGGACCTCTGGGCTCTTCACAGCCAGAGGGTCCATTAAGATTAATAATTACAGCTGACTTACCTGCAGAGTAAGTTTGGTTTTATCTTTTCCAGCCAGAGATGAACTAAAAAGACACAAAAGTTGTCAAGTGTTTGCTGAAAGGCTCAAAAACTGTGTGACAAACACACAAAAATAATAACGGAATCTCACTTTAGCCGCTCCAAGCAGAGAGACACCTGCTCATCGTATCTGTAGAAATGGGCTTTTGAGTGGTCAAAACTCGTGTACGGCAAACCTGCAGCATCTGGCAAAGCATCTAGAGAACAAGAGGAAAAGTTCCAGAATCATTTCTCAGATTTTCCTGCCGTGTTAGCATATCTTAGCACCACTTCATGCTTTGAATCCTGCTCTGTATAGAACCAATTTAGAAGTTTCCTTTTGTAAAAACTCTTCAGATTCAGACCAAGATAAATGCTTGATGTTTTATTCAAAGCTACCAAGACCAGCTAAATAGAGACGTGATGAAATCAGAAACCTACCGTCCCCAGAAGGCTGGACGATTCTTTCTAACCCACGTGACTGATAAAATTCCTTTATTCTCTTGTCTTCACCTGATTTAACAGACATCACACAAAGAAAGCAAAGACTAAAAAGAGATGATCAGGCTAACATTTCCAGCAACATGACTCTATATATTCTCTGTAATTCTTTTAGACCGACTGTAACAATAAAAGACGTACTTTCTTGTAGTCCCGGGACCAGTTTGTAGACAATGTCCTGCATCACTCGATCCAGTTTGAGGTTAAGTAAAGGCTGCGTTTCATGAATTTTAATGTTGCACATTGGGCAATACTTGCTTGTTTGCAGGTATTTCACAATGCAGCTTTTACAAACTAAAAAACAGAAACAAAGTAAAGTTGAAGCGATGGCATTTGACACATTTTTGACATCATTTTAGCTAACTGGGATGAAACTCACAGGTGTGCAAACACTCTGTAATTGTGGTGGCGTCTATGAAGTAACCTGCACAAAGGTAGCAGACGATGTGTTCGTTTAGGTCCTTGATCTTTAACTTCACCTCCTCCTGTTGGGGACAAATGGAGCACAACTAAAGCACAAACCAGGACTGTCCAACTTTTCTCCATCATGAATTCTGGTATTCTCTTAAATTACAACATATAGATTAAATAATGAAACAAATACTGTTCACCAGGAAGACTTAAAGTAAAACAGTGTATATGTTGTTGGCATATTATTAAGCATAATGGATGTAAGGATGCAGGGTTAAGCAGGCCAAGTTTTTATTTGGCGTTGAGACGATAGAAAAGACGCCATTATCCATTAAAATCAGACTACTGTTCAGAAATGCGCTGACATGTAGTCAACAGGGTTGATGTGCTTCAGAATCTGTCAGAAATTATATATAAAAAAAGACAAATTTAGTCGCGTTTAATCGCAGGATTACACTTGAGCCAAACCTTTGACGTCGGACTGTCCTCTCATTGAATCATTATACCAGAAAAAAATTCTAGATTTTTAAGAAACGAAGCCGTTCCTCTCTGTGATCTGGGCGCAGAGTGGACAGCCGTGGACAGCCGTGGACAGTCGTGGCGAGTCCACGGCTGAGGACATAACAGAGCGGGCATCGCTTGAACAAGTAAACTTCCGGTTAAAGTACCCAACAGAAGTGAATATAAGTCTAAGAGCGAGCAGAAGGAACAGGTTCTGGGCATTATTACCACACGCTGCTTCACTGTGTGCAACAACCCGAGTGGACCTTCACCGCCACGCATGCTCAAAAGGGGTTACCTTCCTTCGCAGCGACTCCGCTCTCCTCTTCTCTCCATCAGCGCTACGAAGACGATAACGATCCCCGTCTATCGTGCCTGTTTAACCGGCCTCTGGCGCACACCGGCCGCCTGTACACTGTTACACCTGTGCTAATGATCTCACAAGACACGGACACTCACCTCATTTCTCAGTGGGTCTAATTTATAGACGGACTGTAGTTGATTTCGTAGCCGCATCGCTATAGCCATCGGACCTTGTTCCGCCATCTTTGGGAATTATGCTTACTTCCGGGTAAAGCGGAAGTGTCATTTTCTGTTCGCTGGAGGAGGCGGGAAACGCTGAAATAAACGAAAAACACACAAAAACAGAAATAAATAAATAATATAAAAGCTGCTTTGAAAAATACAGAATAGGACTGAGTTTAATTGTCTATATTTTTGGATTTATTTGTTCTTATTATAAGTAGGGTTTGTTACATTTTTATTTTCTTTAATAACACATGCGGACTATGGATTTCTGCATAAAAACTAGTTTCTTTAGTTTGCTGTTTGCTTCACCATCCACCTTATTTTGTTGATTCAAATCACGGATGTACTTTTTCGTGTAGCATAGAAATAAATCCACACGCATAAATACAACTAAACGAGAAAATATTGAATTAATTATTAGATCGGTGCATGTTAAGGAAAAATGGTAGCTACTGTCTTAAAAATGTGTTTAATTTCGTTTTGATTCAGTTTAGACAAAGTATTTCGCTTTAACAGACGGTCTAATTTTTGCCGCCTGTTATTCTTTATATTTGCCAAAAGAGGGCACCATAGGCACACATTTTAGGCAGTGGGGCTTGTCAATTGAAAAATATAATTGTTATTTTTGTTCGTTTGTTTGTTTCAGTAGCACAGGCATGCATTGTCTGCACAGTACACACAAAGTTCACATGCTTAAACTGTGTCCTAATTACATCTTACTTTTAATTGTTTTGCAAACTTAGAGAAAAACCTAGAATCCTATATACAGTATGTTCAAAGATCTTATACCCTGCAGGTAAGATGCACAGTTAATTTATGTTGACGATCAGTCCCGTCATTCAAAATATGTGAATAACATGTTTGGAAAATGTTCAGATCGTATGCATTTTTTATTTATTTATTTATTTATTTATTTATTTATTTATTTATTTATTTATTTGTTTATTTATTTAGTTTTTGACTAAAATGCAAAGTGTGTGGAAAACCGTGTTACTTGAGTCTTCAGAAACAACAAATAACCGAATTCTGTCACACATCCAGACCCGTATGCAGCCCCTATAAGAAATGTGGAGGGTCAATTCTACACACCATTGCACACAATCTCATTTGCTCTGGTGAATTATGTCAGAGAACCTGGCATAGATCTCACAAATGTACACTGAGTAATATAACATCAGAAGATAATTAATAACCTCAATACATTTGAAATACAAAGAATAAATCTGCAACCTACATCTTTTATCTGTTGGAATAACATAGTATACATCAAGGATTTATATCTTTTAGATTAACCTTAAAATGTATTACTTTATTGAAACTAAAGTGATTCAGCATAACTAATCTTAGAGTTGTAACCCTTTTACTAGAGAAGCACTTGGAACTGAAGTGTTTCAGCCCTGCGTCCACTCTCCTGCAGACTGCTTATGGGTTGAATAAGTACTTCTTTTCCCCTCCCTGAACAACAACCTTTGATGGTCTCTTAGTAAAAAAAAAAAGAAAAGAAAAAAGTAAAAGCCGATGATGGTTGCCCTGAGCTGTTCTTAAAGCTAATGTGAAGTATAAAGTTGAAAATCACGCAGAGTGTGTGGCCCCAGCACGGCTGAGATTATCTTGTGGTTCATGTACGAGCTAAACTTTGCTATTTATTCAAGTTGCTTCTGTAGTTTCACATATGGCATAGTTGAGGTTCAAATCTGTTTATGTTCCCCCAAATTCAGTCACAATTACCTAATTATAAAATAACTGTGGGGAAAAACTTTCAAATAGGCAAAAGAAAGATATATTATTGGTTGTGGCTGCCTCTGAATTAGCTCTACCCTGTCTCAACAGGTTGTCCCAATGGTATTACATGTGGAGGTCTACTTGATCCCTCCCAGAGGGCTTCCAACGATTGGACCACCCAAAAGCTGCCGTCCTACACAAAGACTCACCCTTCATTCATTCTTTTGTAAGTTCTGTGTTCCACAGAATGACTGTCAAGTTTGTGTTATTCGTTCGCCCACGATGAGTGTAGCCCCTGAAACGACTGACTGGAATGCCTCTCCGAACTGGTCTGATTGGTCCCTTAGATGGCCATAATTGACTACTGCGATTCAGAGTTGTAGAACGTCTGACAATCCCATGTAACCTTTAGAAAACTGGTGATTTTCATCTCAGGGGCAATTTGTCACATTGCCAGCACACGCCAATGAGACTAAAATCAGAAAGTAAATCAAATAAAACAAGACGCATGCAGGCATCCTGGTCGAGTTTGAGGAGACGATCAGTCTCGCTTCACTGCACCTCTACGGGCGAGTCTTTTGTCCCCTACTGTCTGCCATTTCCTCCTACCATGCTACATCTTATCTGCCATGCCCGCAAGGTCACCGCTTATCTGATTGACGGGGCTCTGACTCCACGCAATATTCAAATAACCTGAGGGCCTGCAGGCGCAGGAAGATAGCGTGGTGAAGTTCAGAAGATGGGAGCAGCCGAACAGGCCGAGGAGAACAATCCAGGCGTTCCTTTTTTCATCGTTTCCTCGTGTCGGAACCATAGAGGAAGAAACTTCTTCCAAGTGTCTGATGTCGTTAGAAATGTAAATGCAGAGAAAAGTATTTTCTACCTTCACTCACTGTTGTCAAAAGCAATTGAATGTAGAAATTTAAAAAGGCCACTTTTTAAAGTAGTTTTTGTTGTTAAATATTATCAAGTAAGGAAAGTACAAGTGAAAGTAGATTTAAGCTAAAAGAAGATATTTGTGTATTTATTAGAAGATGTGATCTTAACTATCCACCCTAGAGGTCTGAGCTCAAAGACCTCAAAACTGCTCTGGTGCAGTACTTGTGTTAATGTAATAAGAAACATTCCTTCAAAGCAAAACATTTTCCTGATTTATAAAACTCTGCGTGATGAAGCTGCAGGTCTCTGAAACCTCACTGTGCCGATAGAGACCCCATTCACCTCGGTTCTGGACATCCTGTGCCAAAAACCAGACACACAACGACCCAGCTATAGAATCAATGTCCCGCCATGCCAAGAAATAGGCCCCTCATCCCCCCACTTTCTCTCCCTCTCTGTCTCTTTCTTTCTCTCTACCTCAGAGCAATCAGAGCATGGAGGGGTGGACTGCAGCTTTTGTCTCTTTTGCTCCAGCAATTGGCCACCAAGTGGCAAGCTAATGACGAGAGCTTTCTTGGAGTGGCTCCAGAGCAGTGCAGCTTTGCAGCCTGTTTGATGGGCGAGGGCATAATGAATGATGTAGGGCAAGCCCTTAGGCCCCCAGCTGGCACAAGAGCCAAACACCCAGTATCACCATCTGAATAACGTCAACGTCTGGACAAAAACACAAGAACGTCCCTCAGCGATGAAAAAGCTGACTTGTTGATGGTCACAGCTCACACGGCAGCATAAAAGAACATAAATATACCAGACACGGTTATGTATATCACCGCACATGAAGCCAGAAGGGAACGCTGCCATCGGGAGTCCCCCAGCAGATGTTAGGGCTCTCTCTAATCAAATATGCGCTGCTCCAGATGAACGCTCGTGCTTCATTTTGGTGTATAATGTATGTGTGGAGTTAGACCTTTTACAGCTGTTTTGCCATTCATCGCTGAAAGTGTAAATTTTTTCGTGAGGTCACTCAGAACCTGATTTAAGAACCAGTCCTAGGAGAACAATTTGTAACACCTTAAATAATTTGGAAGTGAAAACTGGTCCAGTGTTCAGTATACACATGCAGAGTCTGTTGTGGAAACCATGAAGGTTTTCAGTGAACTCTAGGAGACGGCTTGTGTCCAATTTGTACTTAAATAATGCACCTGTGAAAGTCACCGCTGACAGATGTCCAAACAATATACATTCATAAAACAAAATATTGTTTTAGATTTGACAGATTTGTGGATTTGAAACAATGTAAAAAGGACTATAATGTGTGAGAAAAAAATCATTTAAGGTATTAATTTCCATGCTAATGATAATAAATTATATTTTTGATGCATTAACAAGTTCCCAGAAGTCACATAAAAATGGCTTTAGGGTTTATGATTAATAGCAATCTCATAATATGGATCTCGTAAAAGCTGTACCTTTGTTGTAATGAAAGTAAAAATAAAAATAAGTAAAAACAAATATGTGGAAATAGGGAAAATATTTATTAAAATCTTACTGATTGGGGTCATAAATGTCCATCAGTGACGAAAGAACTCATACAAAGGAGAAAAGGTGAAGCACAGAGCAATAATGCCAGATGAGTAAAAGACCCCAAAAGGTTTCTTAAGTGTTTAAGAAACACTAAAATGTCGTTAGAAAGACCAAAAGGATTTCAGGTTCTGCAGCAGCTGCATCCAGGTAAACTCATCAGAGCAAAAAATCCCTGGTTTTCATTCAAGCAGCCTGAATTGTGTGCAGGAATTTTGCTCTTTTGCTGATGCTTGTGGATCCTCTTGGAGTCAATGAAGCTTAAGCGATAAATTTGATCATTATCAAGTGCTGCTGCATGCCCATTTTACACCCAAGTAAACATATAAATAAAGAGAGCAGATCCAGAAAGACGCACAGATCCAGCACTTGTTTTGACTTTTTTCTTGTCTGTGATAAAAACCTCTTACAAACCAAACGCCTTTCACTTCACTCGTCTTCTCTGATGCAGAAGCTTCAGTTCTGGGTTTAGATAAGCTCGAGGACAAATAATGAACGGAAGATGCTGAGACGGGACAAGTTTTCCTACAAGTGCAATTTGGCCAGTGGCTGCAGGAAAATAAAGCTCCGTATTAAATCGCATTAAAGGGACACAATAGAGCTTTGTCAGCCTTCAACTGAATTTTCATTACTCACGTGTGTGCACGGCTTTGTAGAGGGTGTATCTGTGTGCTTAGGCATGTGTGCGTGGAGCGTGCACGCTAATACACACACACAGCGTGGTCATCCACGATAACTCGCATGTATCCCGGTTATCTAAGGATTATCTGGGGACTTGATTTCCCTGCAGGAGGGGGCATCGTGTTTGAACCCTTTAATTGCAAACCAATGAAAAGCCAGTCAAATTCCTGCTAATTAACAGAACGACATTTAAAGGTAAAATAAAATTCCTGCATAGTTCCTCCAAATGTTCACACAGTTCCTGAAGTGAAAAAGTATATCTCTTGCTCTATCTCTCTTACACACACACAAACACGCACCATCACACACTCAAGTACCCACATTCATGCAAAGATAAGGTGATGCATGCAGTCACAAAAAGAAGCAAATTATGGTATTTACAATATCAGGGTACGGTTGCATAACAAGAGATTGCAGAATCTCATGAAATAAATCGCGATAAACAGTGAAATTCCACCGTCTCTTCAGTTTTTAAAGATTTTCTCAGCACATGCTATTCCCAGCTCATCCCGCGTAATCTCTCTTTGAAATGAAAGCTCTCCTGACCAGAGAGGATAGACTTGCTCGTCCACCCTGCTTCTATCTGCTCGGCACGCAGAAGCGCACACTTGATTATCCAGCAGCCATCTTATCTTCATGGGCATTTAAGAGAATAAGGGTGATGGAATAACAGAAGTCAGCCTAGAGGAACCGTTGCTGGAAGGATGCAGGTGAGGTGAAAGTCACTGTTACAGGATTTCAACAGGATTTTTCCACTACCACCACTACTAATGGACTACTGGGCCGTAGTTCACAACGAACAATCCACGTACGGGAAATTAATGTATTGCTTTTATTATTTCTCATTGGTTTTTTACATTAATTGTATGCTTTTTTTTTAGTTCAATAATGAATTGGTGACATGATGGAGTGTATTACACATTGATTACACATACATCTGGCATGTATTGCTTCAATCACCCAATAAAGTGTGACAGTGCATCACAGTTTTAAATGTAACCAAGCTTAATACACAAAAAATGCACATGAAAGCATGACACTCTTTTAAGATGCTTCAGAGACAGTGCGTGTGAGTGTGTGCATGAGTGTGTGTGTGTGTGCGCATGTTGATGGAAATCTTTTGATGCACCAAAGTGATTTTTGCTCAACCTTTCTGATACATTATTTCCCCTCTGTAAAGAGCTATGATGAGGACCCTGAAGAGGAGGCCCTTATGGCCTGCACTTACTGTGCCAATAATGGAATTGTTTTGGAGACTTCACCTCCGTCTCGTCTTCCAGTATCGCATGCTGGCGGTCTTTCATCTGTCTTTGCCATCTCCTCCCATAGCATGCAACTGCTGAGATCACCTAGCCGCGACGCCACCTCTGGGAGGAAGCAGACCTATCTGCCCGAGTCGTCTTGATGAGGCTTGGTCCTCACTCTCGCTCATCTAAAGATCAACACCGCGGTTGCGTATGATAATTGTGCAATGAAACGGCAGTTCTCATGCAGCTGCCGAGCATTTCATAGCATGTTAAAGAGTAAAAATTATGAGCATTCATTTATTGTAAATGTTGAGCTGTTGAATTTTACAACTATGACCCTTCATTAGCATAAAGTGCTTCCTTTGGCGCTCTCTAGAACCTGAGGATTATGGGTGTTGTGGTTTTAAGCCTTGAGATTGTGAATAAACAGTTCTCATATCAGATCCATTAAGGTTATGCTCGTGTAGCTTTTCTCTGGCCACCTGCAAGACCTTTTCTGAGATGTCACTCCTTTTTAGGTCCTGTAAATTACTCTACAGAATCTGCTTTCAGAGTTCCAGAATATGGACAATTTAATGACCAGCAAAAACTCGCAACCGGTGACTTTAAATAATCGGACCTGCAGCTGATTCTTGAAAGGAGGTCATTCAACAAAGTCATTAGGATTTATCTTTCAGACACCGTGTATATTCTCACTGAATTTCACCACAATCCATCCAGCATTTGTTGAGACATTTCCCAGATGTATCAATCTTAGCGTGATGTCGGAGGAAAAGTCTGGAGATCATCAAAGTCAGTCTTGTGTCTCAACAAAATTGAATGGAAATCCTTCAGATGCTTGTCGAGACATTTTAACCAAGTTGACAAAAGAAGATTTTTATTTTAGCTGAGTTAAAAGGCCTGCTTCATTTTTGAAAAACTGAATGAACGCATGAAGCCAAACTCACATTTTAAGGTTAAATTTAAATGAAAATGAACTGCTGTTTTTATTTGGCATATCAAGGAAGTCACTCAATTGGCACAAACTGGCGCCCTTGCAAATTAAATTTAAAGAAATTGCAGAAGGCAATCTATATTTTGTGATTAATCACAGTAAATCAAAGACTAAGCGATGCAAGATCAAAGCATGATACTCGCGTGTAATCCTGGCATGTTACAAATCTCTTGTAATCTGATTACTGCATTCCACCACTGTTTGACATCTATTTACTGTATAGAAAGAAACGGTGCCATCAATAATGAGCCTGTTAGTGCTTTTGTTTACCTTTGCCGAGCCCTGAGTGCCGGGACGCGCTTGGTTTGGTATAGATCTCCCCTCTCCCCTGTTTGCTCTCCAGAGTCAGAGGTGTGCTCCCATGCTTGCTCTCAGTTTTGGCTTGGGGGTCGTCTGGCTGCTCCTTCATCTCTGATGTGGACTGAGAGATTAAGGGGGATTGAGTTTGGCGGCTTTTTGGCTTTTCATGTTTGTTCACTGTTGACATGTGGAAACTGTCCTGTTCTGTCCATCACCTGCCTGCAGTTTAGCTCTACTAGGTTGCTCATAAATAGCTTATAACCCCATGAAATGCTCTGATTTTCTTGCATGATGTGCTTTTGTCACTGCAATGCAAAAAGAAATTGAATACCACTGTTGCAATTGAACTATTGCCATTATGATTTGACTTATAATCAAGTCTTCCAGAGTTAAAGGGACTTCACAAGCTTTAAGAAAGACAGAAACATTGTGATTTTATTTGGTTAAAAGGAGGATAAAGGGGATAACGTCAGTCTTCCAAGTTTATTTGCTGCCTCTTGCAGTTTAGATTAGTTTGGAAGATGCCAGGCTAAACTGGAGTTTTACTTTATTTTATGTTTGTAATGGACAAAGCTCTTGTCCTACTCTAAGGCCACAAATTCAATTAAAGGGCTTTCAAAAGAATGTATTTATTGTCAACAGCTGAATTGCAAACATATAATCTCAACATCTGGCATCTGACCATCTAGCCTCTGAGCTCTGTGTCTTTATACAATTAGACACACATCCTTTATCTGATATAAAACAGAACTCGCCACACACACACACACACAAGATGCAGACATCAAAAGATGTGATTGAGACTATCACCTGGAGTCATGTTGAATGCATCTACCATCGTATTCTGCGGCTCAAAGGCTTGACTTCAGCTGGCAATGGTGGAGTTTTGGGAAAGACGGCCAGGCAAGTGGTCGCATTTATGAGTGAGAGCCTTTAATTTTCCGATAAGAGGGTAGATCAAAGATATGATATGATTAAAGGGAACCTAAACTATGCTCCATGTGTGAAATAAATGAATCCGTTCATAAGCCTTTGTTACGCGTTTGGTGATCAAACACATGACTTCAGAACTAAATCTCATTTTAATGATGAATTAAGTCATTCCTCTAAAATTAATTTTAATTTTCATAAAAATCAGTTTCCTGATGTACCACAGGCTGAGTCCATGCTTTTGGACTCAGCGCTAGATTGCATCTCCACTTAACTGCTTCCAAACCACCATCATATCACGAGCTGAGATGTGATGTGCAGCCTCCAAACGGCTTTTAAACGCCAGTATAAACCCAAATATCTGAACAAAGTGAAGCAAACTAGAAACATCTGCATCATTAGCAGTATACATCTTTATCTGTAGCAAACAGATATTCTATTATTGGTTGAAATATACTGTAGATAACAAATGAATGTAAAGCTGCCAAAAATGAACTCATTTTTCTTTGATCTACACACTCAGAAACATCAAAAAATATGAGACAAGAGCATGTTCACTGCTTTGTCATCATCTTTTCTGCATCACTTTTGTATTGTTTCAAAAACAATAACTCCTACCGGCTCACTTAGGTCGTCATAGTTTTTCATATTTTCACTTATATTCTATTATTTGAAGTCCATATACACAGAATGAAACATGCTGGAGTAAAGACAGCTGTCAAATATTGAAATCTTTTGACCCAAGTGGATGAAATTTTCCTTTTTATCATCTTGTTCCTCCAAACTACACCCATCAGACCAAATGGCGCTTTTCTTGCTGCACTATTCAAATAGAAGTGACATAAAGTGCAGTTGTAGATGCAGCAATGTGACCTTGTGTACCCTGCAGAGGTCACATACATTCGGTTTCGCTATTTATCAAAATGTGATGATTTAAGAGGCTGAAAATCATTTATTCACAGCCGTATCTGTATTTCCTCATCTTTGCACGTTGGGAAGCTTTGAGGTCTAATCCCCCAGTCAGCTTGACAACTCTCTCAGCATTTTTAAACATCTACACAGGATGATGAAGTCCATTTTCTTCTGTGTTTTCATTTAAATATTCGGGTTCATCCTTTCTTCACATTCTGACCCGTCTGACTGTGTATAACTACCAGTTCATTGGAGGCTGTTGTCCTGGATCCCAGCCTGCTCTGTGGGACATCTCGTGGTAATCTGTGATTTATCTTGTGAAGAGGAGTTTTCTCAGTTACATGTCAGTGACATCACAGGTTTTAGGCTGGGTTTCTCATGCTTCATGACCTGTGATTAGGGATTGCTCATCTCTAATTTCATGCCTGGGGTTGGAGTTGATCACATCCTAAATTAGCCTCTTTACAGTAAGGATGACACACTCACTCATCCTTTTATCAATTAAATATAAACCTGGCTACATTCCTGTTTAATCAAAGATCCATAATCAGCGCTCCCGCTGTGGGACCTTTGATAAAACGGAGGAGTCAGTCCCCATAAATCTCCTCAGGTTGGTGTTGAGTCACTTGTAGGTGGTCTAATCACTTCAGACTCATCCTCACTGGCATTTGTTTTCCTACGCTGGCTTCACTTGAGTCTGCAGAGTCTGACACACAGACACGGATGTGATGCTGTTGACCCGAGAAGACAAATCAGAAAAGCCTTCAGGCTTCAGCCTGCCCAACCAAAGAGATGAGGTCACTCCGCAGAACCTCATTTTCCCTCAAATTGCACCTCTGATCAGTGCTGGGTTTCCTGCAACAATTACAATGACCCTCAAGTCTGAGCAGGAGGAAATTAAAAGTACAAAGGCCACTTCATTTTGTTATGCGGGATATTCTGCGGCGACGGTTGCATTGTTCTCTGCTTCATGCCCATTTGAGGATGCTCTTCTGTGTGTCATCTGAGGGTTCAGCATGAAGCACGGAAAAGATAAGGAAAACATTTTAAATGTTCATCAGCATACCAAATGTTACAGACATCTTATACTGACGTCAAACCGACTTCAGCTAAATATTAGCTGTAATATTTGCATCGATGTACCATCTTTTGTGCCAACTTCTGCACTAAACTGCTACATTTTTGGTTTGAAAGTGCTTATTTATATTTTAACTTCAAGAAAAGTGGAAAAGGTACAAGGAAACATTAAAGGTTCCAAGCCTTTTCTTATATAATGGAGTTATTTCCACAGACTTTGCACCACTTTTGTATAAAAGTTCAGATGCAGGACAAGTATGAAATGGTGGACAGCGGGTTGTAGTTTTTAAAACTTGCCCAATCAAATATCTCAACATTTTTTGTCAACATACTCCCCAAACTTGCGTGTTTTCATTTGAGGAATTGGATATATTGATACTGTAAATATTGGTGTGAAATTGGTTGCCAATGCCCATTTCCCTTAGAACATTAACAAGACTAACTTAAAAATCAACAAAAAGCAACATTTATCATTTTATTGTTTATGAGCACGCAACTGTAAAAACATTCGTTTTGAATCATTGCGCTCAAATTCATTTAAAAAGGCAACATTTTCGCAGAAATTCTTTTCAGTAATACTGATTTACTGACTCTGGCTCTCAAATTAGCTGCTAGTACAAACTAATTTCCCTGACAGACACAACTTTCGTCAGTGTTTATGACAATCATTCTGTTTTTGTTAAACTCGTACTGAATTAATGAGCAAGTGTCACAGAACCCAGTTCTTGTTTACAGAAATATATGATTTTTAGACCCGAGTACAAGGTGATTTGGCAATGAACGAACTTGATTCATCTCCAAAACACAGGGGCCCTCCGAGTTTGAGCTGGAAACTCTTATAATTCATTGATGCTGCTCCAGGCCAAACGGCTCCCACTTGAGTCAGTTTGATCTATGAGTGTCCGTGAGCCCCAGACACACATAAATGTACACCCAGCTAATTGGTGCCGCAACAGTCAGGGGTTTTAAATCAGCCATTATATCACTTGTTTTTCCTCAGAGGAGGGGGAGAGAGAGAGAAGGGAAACACCTTTTGGAGTTTTTTTCACGATGAGTTTCACTTTCTCACTTCTATATTTTGGCTGGATGCTTGGTTGACCTTTGATTTCCTGCGGTTTGTATTTTTACTTTGTATACTTTTACACATTATACTCCTAGGACTTCTAAAAAGATTGATATAGAAAAAAAAAACCTTGCTGTAGTTCTATGAGAATTTTAAAATTGCCCAAAATACATTCTGTGGCCTAGCATTTTTCCAAGTTAACCTTTGGCCTATGCTGCCAGTGAGCTACTCACTAATGTGCAAATCTAATGGGTCATAAGATTGCCAAAAAATAAATAAAATAAAATAAAGCTAAGAAAAAAAAAATGCTCAGTGTCATGTCATTCCATGAAATCTCACTGACTCAGCACACAAGCGCTCTTGGACATTTTCTATCCAGTAATGTTTCCAATCAACGCAGGGAACACTGTTTTTCATTTCAGTTTGTTTAAAGTACGTGATTGATCCCCATTCTGCTAATGTTGGACTTAAACAGCACGAATAGTTCAAAACATTAAACACAGCAATGTGTCGCTGCGCCCTTTTTATTTCTTAAATCTCCTCCTTTTGAGTCATTTTGTCCCTTCAACAAAACTTGATTTCATATCCTAGTCCTGATTCAGAATTCTCCAACCGTCCTGCAGTGATCCAGCCTCTCATTCCTGCCTGGTTGTTCAGTTTTTACAAAAGTCTGTCAAACAAAATATCCTTCATTTATCTCTACTCTGAACTTGACACCGAACCGCAGGCGTCACATCAGAAATGAACACGGGCGGATGAAATATTTGACTTTTCTAAAGAAAATATTAACATACTTCTGTAGTGATCCTGCGCCGCTCACCTTGTTAATCAGAGCAGTATTATAGAAAGTGTTTGTTTGAGCGACACTGAATCTAACGTCCCCCCGGCCTTCTTTCATGTCCACAGTTTGTGTTGGCGGGTGGAGATGGCTAATACAGCCCATACAGAACATGAACTCTATACCTGAGCCATAAAACATGTTGGAGAAGGGCTACAGACAGAACTGATCAAGGGAAGATTAGCCAAGGCGGACGAGAGGGCTGTTGGCTACAACCACACATTCCATCGGTCGTCAAAATGCAGCTCTATCTGAAGCCTCCCACATAGTGTAGGTTTTTTTTTTCTTTTTTTTTTTGCAGTGTTACGAAAGCGTGACATGTGTCAGGACAGGCATGCACACTTTGTGACAGATTACCTATTGAACTGTGTGTGTCAGCACACATCAAACACCAATGGTGTGAAGCAGCCTGATAGAGGTTCGGACCATAGTTTAGTGTGACATTCAAGGTCATGTAGCCTTCAAATGCATGGGGAAACAAGTAAAAGAGGAACCAACAAATACAGACACAGTTGTGACTGGGATAGAGAAACCATCTTGAGATCTCAGTATTGTAGAGAGGGCTTAATATGAGTCATGGTAATGTTAGCATAATGCTAATATGTCAAGTTGTATACATAGCACACATGGGTTTTTTTTTTAAGACACAAATTTAATGAGCTTGCATTTTTACTCGCCCCTTACAAATTGACCTTTTTTTTTGCAATACACATATGTATTACAAATAAATAAAAACACAAAGCAACGGGTTATAGGCTAAGAGCTAACAGGTGCTAAAAATGCAGTCCTTTAAAACTTAAAGTCCTAAAAGAACCAAAATACCAACAATACTAGCAACACAGAGACACACACAGAGCCAGAAGCACAAACTGGCACAGACGCAGCGAGAGCACGGTTTATATACACTGGGGAGGAGCAGAACTGATGACGCACAGGTGAGAAGCAATGAGACACAGGTGATGGACATCAGGTCAATCAGGAAGATGAAGACAGCAAACACACTCAGGGAAGTCAAGTTAGATGAAATAATTAGGCAACGGAACTGAGCAGAATGGAACATTTACTAAACTTAAACATATAAAAACATTTAAACCTGGATTCTGATAAAAAAAGGCACCGAAACTGACCCCAGATTTCATATCCTACATGTATTCTGATGCAGAAATTATATTTCTCTTCTGCCAGGGTTAAAGGTGCAGCCTGATATCCAAGTGTGATTTAGCGTCATGACAGAGGGAAAGAATCCTCCGAGCTGGATTTCATGCTGTAACACAACTACAAACGCAATCAGAATGATCTCACAGCAATTTCATGCCACTTTCATGCGGCTAAAACATAAAGAACTAATCATTTATTGAATCTGGGGCCTTCATCCCTTCAGTTCTCATTGAGCTTTACTTCTCACACACACTAGCTTGGTAAAGTTAATATTCCACAACATTATTTGACAGTAAAAAACATATCTGAGACAAACAGTACATGTGTTCAAGCAAGCTGTCTGTCTGAACGACACTCAAAGTGAAACTTTACTCCTGCGTAGCAAGCTGACGCCGACTTTGACTTCCTGCAAATTGTTTTTACGTGTGCGCTCAACTGACACATCAGTTGGCTCGTTGGCGGATCAGGTGCCTTCGCGCATGCTGGAACTCGCTCCCTGACACATGTCAGAGCCGACCTGCCAGCAGAGACAGCGGCGCTGTCATTGCGCTGCGCCTGAATTAAAAAAATGTTGGAAATAGCTCGAGAGCAGATCTGTGCTGGCTCGTTGGCAGAGTGGAGAGGATTTCGTGGTTCATCGTGGGGCAATTGGTTTCGGAGAAAGTCGAGAAAGGAGAGTTGGGTTTCCACAGCAGGGGAATATACATGCAGGCACATGCAAAGGTGCACAACAGCGGACTAGATTTATGAAGCAGTGTTGGGATAAATTGCGACAACAATGTAAATAATGATGCATTCAAGGAGCATGGACGGTGAAGCCCTCAGCCCCAGACGTGTGTTGGTATGCGGGTTCTGAAACGGTCTGCATTACACATCCTCAAAGAGTGTGTCTGTGTGGGAACTGCAAGTGTGAGACACATTCTTCATGACAATATTTATTTGCATTTTATTCCACATTAAATGGAGAACCTGTCGCTTTTGATACTTGATTTAAGGTCAGGAATCAGATAGTGTTTAATTCTGGAAGAACTGCTCTCCTGCTTTGCTGCGACAATGATCTGTCTGTTGCCTTTTCAGCCTGGCTACCAAAAAAAAGTAAAAAAAAAATAAATAAATAAATCCCTTGTCTCTTTTTGGGGATCACACTCCTGCAATCTGGCAAAGCCCAATGAAGGATAATGATCTCCACGGATCCACGGATCAAACATCTGTGCTGGAGTCTCGGGGAAGACGATAGCCAATGCCACCCAAGGACTGTAGCTAATGACTCACTGTTTCTGAGCATCAAAGCCGCGGCGCGCAATGTGGCGTCTGACCCGTCAGGTCACCGGACTCCATGACATCAGGCCCAGTATCACGTCATGGTCAGCCTCAGCCGAGCGCTAATTAACACCAGAAAGAGGGATCACGGACAAAGCTGTGCGCATTACCATTCATCACTGCGCGGCTTAGTTTGTTTATTCACAGATGTAGGAAAGCGAACGCAGGCTGGGCAAATTAGAGGAAAGGGGGAAAAAAAATCAAAGGAAAATTAATAAATGGGACAGTGGATGAATGTAGCGTCTGCTCCGCCACAGACATATGACAGAAATGTCCCCAACATATAGAAGCTCAGAGGCAGAATCAGGGTGAGATGTAAACTCACTGGATAAATGAGCATAGCAAAAACTGCATATACAGAACATGTTGAAAGGATGTAGAGAGGAATATTAGGGATAGAAATATTCATTATGAATAGCATTAAACAGAAATAAAGCATCAAAAATGTGCTTAACATCAGCTACCATGCTGTCAGCCATCATGGAAACGTGGATAATGCATAAAGGCCATTTAGCAAAAAATGATCACACAGATCTATAATGATCAGTTTATGAAGCATTCGTTCGTTCGTTCGTTCATTCGTTCATTCATTCAGCGTGTTCATTGTTCACAGGAAAGTGCTTCCATGTCTTCCTTTGCTCACCACAATAAATGACAAGTTTCATGCTAAATATACCAATACTGACTTACTTATACTTCCAGTTAAGCCCATCTGCTGATTATGTTGTATTATTGGTTGGGACACATGTTGGATGTAGAGATTAATGTAGAATCTGTGCTATACGTGAATGTAAAAGCTGTTTAAAGCATATTGATGTTTATATGACACACTTGTTTGTCCTTACATAGACTCAGCATTAAATGTAATGTATGGCTCCTGACTTCACCGCTGCTCTGCACTCCCGGTTCTTCTCTCATGTGACCCACGACTGTGAAGCGCCATCAACGTTTACGAGATGGATGGGCCCGGAGGAACGGCCTAAAAGCCTGCACATGAAAGCCACCATGTTTGCTCTGCTGCCTTTAAAAGGACAGACAAGTGGACAGAGGGAGAAATGAAAGCGGAGAGAAGCAGATGCGTCCGTGGAAGAGCTTTCTCCAAACAGCGAGCAGCGGGTCCTCCCAGAGCTTTTAAACATGAATTAATGCAGATTCCTGGCGTGTTTCACGTCGGCCGTTTTCAAGACGCCGCGACTCACCGCTGCAGTGGAATCTCGTAGGGGTGCAAGAATCTCAGCTGTGGAGCGCATTCCATTACCTCCGCTTCAGAGCAGCTTCCCAGCAATCAATCCCAGTTGGGAACGGAGGAAACGAAGACGCATAACTGTTTTGCACGGCTCTTTGGATTCAACAGCTTGACTTTACAAACCAAAGTAAATTGTTTCTCATTTCAACTTGATAGTCTTTTAAAAGAAAGGATTTGGCACCTGTCGCTCCCAGGGCTGCCTGATCGAGGCTCCAGAGGTGTTGCCACGGAGCGCTGACATGCATTTGTTGGGCAGATTAGCAGACCAACCACAGCGCGTGTTATCCAGGCTGTATGTCACATAGAGACAGGCATCTGCTGTTCAGGCTGATTTCCGTCCTTTGTGTGTCCTCTACAAGCTGATAATGATAAATGAAAGCTCAAACTCTATTCATCTGTTAAATTAGTGATTTCTACATGGTCAGAGGCAGAAAATTGTCCAACTTGATATGACAGTCATATAATAATCATTTATCCTATTTGCAACATCAATGAAAAAGCAGAATTTAGATTTCATGGTCTGATTGGTTAATAACTAAATCATGTTTGGTTTGAGTTAATATCAAACTTAGAACATAAATGTCTTCCAAAGACAGCATATTTTATTTTTGCAGGTCCATGCACGCTCATCTGTCCAGAGGTGCCTCCACTGTTTGTCCTGAATCTGTTGATTCAGGACAAACATCTGGACATCAACAACATCAACATCTGGACGCAGTTAAAAGACTTTTGTCGTTTTGTCTCGTTACATTTTTTCTCATTTCCCACCACCAATGTGCTTCAGATTTCACTTGCGACCAAGGTAGCAAAAGATTTTGCTCCACTCCCCCCCCCCCAAAAAAAAAAAAAATTCGAATAAAAAGCTTTTAGCCGTTCATTTCCCTGAGCTTTTTGTCTGTTTAGATTTGGCCTTTAGAGCTCTCAGTCTTCTTAAAGTTGGTCACTGAACGATAAATCATCCGTTTGCCGCCTCTCAGAGTCGTGATCCTCGTTCTGCTGCTCAACAGCCAAGCGTCGGGCAGCTCCAGATGATCCGACAGTGACGATGAACATGTGCAGCCTCTCGCAGAAGACGCCATGAAGCGTAACCAAGGGCGTTCACCAGCACGTCCTGGGCTAATCAGAGGCCGCCGTTCTGCAGTCTGATAAAGTTACCTAATTAGCAAAAGCTGGAAACAACAATGGCAGCCCTGTTTTGATTTGTGACAACACGAGGGGATTTCCTCTAAACACCAGCAGTCGCCGTTCGCTGGAGTGCATCAAGGCCCGATCATCGATGGGACGAGACGAAAGATCCATTTTTAAGCTACAACTAAATTACCTTTGTAACAGCAGTTTATCTATGCCACATGTTTAGGTGAGGTCAGCTAGATTTGCGAATTGAGAAAAAGCATTTCTCTCAGTGAAACAAAATGTTTTCTAATAATGCACTGTCAGTTATCATTTATTTCATTAGTGGAGGTTAAAAAAATATTCAAACATTATGGATGACGGGGTAATAATCTAATTACCTGGAAGAGGAAGAACTGTTTGAGTGGGATGAGCAGTACAACCCACTTATCACAATTATGGAGTAACAGGAAATAAATAGTAAATTATAAGGTGTAACTTGACATGGAACTAATGTAAATTACATTCTGAATGGAAATAGACATTTTCTCCCTGTTTTAAGAGATCATGAAGAAAAATGGAGGAGGAGGAGTCCGAAGAGGAGGCACAAAGACCTTCAAAACTCTTACATCATTTTCAACTATTTTAATAGTTAAAGCATCATCAATGTTAAAATTTCCCAACCAAGATTTAAAATCAAATGCGTTCCATCCAAAACGTGGAACTTTTTTTTTTTTTTTTTCCATCTCTCATGCTTGTTCAGAACCACCCACAATCCACAATAAATCTTCAGTGCTTTCTGTTGCTTTTAGGAGTACATAATTCATGCAGTCCGCTGTTTTATCGCTGAGTGTTTATCCAGGGAACACATCCCTGCTCGACAAACCTCACACAGGGGATGGCATTAATCTTCATCACAGCGAGATCTTCTCTGCTGCTCTGCTGCTTTTATTAGCTGAAAAAAAATCCACGCTGAGGAAAAAGGAACGTGTTAATATCTTAATATTGGGATAAAACAATTTATGCTGTAACAACAGCTACTAAAGTGCATTATCAGCACTGTTTGTTTTTTTGTTTTTAAAGCTGTTTCTTGCATTTTATGTGTCATTTAAAAGCAAATTCACTATTTTCCTTATTTTCAGTACAACACATTAACAGACTTCAGAGGTATATTAATTTCCATAACAGTGCCAGGAACGCTTGGATTTTGGATTCAGTCTTTGATGCAATGGACATTTATTTCTCGAATATATGACCTAGATTATAAAAGAAAGACATATTTTATTTTCCTCTGGTCTTTTTCCAGCTGTGGATTCCAACTGGACAGCAGTTTGAGAACTTTATCACCTGTCACACCTTCAGGTCCTCCCATATTAAGTCTGGAGAGAACACATGTTCTGAAGTCTGATTGGTCGCCGCGATCCAGGTAACCCTGCTAATATACAACTTGTTATAAAAATAAAAGTATTATCAGTTACGTATCTGTAATTAATGTACAGTAACTGGTTTAAATACTACTATAACACCAAATGTTGTATTTTATTGATATAATAAAGAATGTGGATAGAAACAACACTTACATTCACTGATATGATATTTCTTGTCCTTTTCTTTAAATACTTTGACTACAAAGTTAAAACCTTCCAAAAAGGGACCTGCAACATGTGCAATGATTTCTGGGTGTTATATTTGTCCAAATATAATTTGGAGCCGAGCTGTGCAAAATGACACAGATTGGCTACAGGTGTCACTGTGAAAACCGTCTGACTCTTTTATATCAGTTGAATACACAGTGGACTTTGATGTCATGGTTATCTCATTCAAGGGGGTTTCTGGTAAATGGCTCTGATTTCGACCGTGACCTCTTCACAAACTAATCCAGCGGTACAGAGCTCCAGATCAGCTCAACAATGTGACATTGATTTTGGATTGCACCGTCAGTCCTAACAAAATATTTTGCTCCACCTTTTTCAAAACACTTTGGGTGCATCGAGTTTACCTGATTCCATTAGAATACGTGTCTAAAATAGTCCAATGTCACAGATTAGTGGGTGTTTTTATTAAACTAAGGCGGGTTTGATTATGAGCAGAGCTCCGCTCTCCTCCTCTTGAGCGTTACATAAAGCCTGAACCTCAACTTGGCGCACGTCGTCTGCAGCGGCTCTTTATGAGACCATGACTGAGCAATGTTAAAGCCATGACCCTGCTCTCAATTGTACTGTGACACCCCTCCCCCCT
>BJFM01002492.1:29390-41178 GCA_016586285.1 Arothron firmamentum
CCCCCCCCCCCCCCCCCCCCCCCCCCCCCCCCCCCGTAAGCCTCTTTCTCTCACTTTCAGTGTTTCTACTCTTTTGTTTGTTTTGTTTTTACACTCTGACGGCACATATCATGTTAAATAGCATTTTAATAGAAAGCTGTTTGTTATTCTGTCGGATTATTGGGAGCTGGGGCTCAGAAATATGGAGGTGATTTAAAGGACTTATATATATATTGGGGTAATTCAATCTTTAAGAATGCAACGCATATTAGAAACTCATTCACATTCTTTCTTAAAATTTTAAAACTATAAATATATATAATGACTGTCAAATGTGCTGGAATTAACTGCAGATTGAGTGAGGTGCAAATTTTGCTAGATGTTTCATTTTACCATCAGTTTCATGATTCTTATTCAGATAACACAGTGCAACATCCAGACTCTGCTGCCTTCAGACTCAGCAAAATCCCAAGATGAAGAGAGTTTTAACTGATATTAAAGCTCTAAAATGTCTTTCAGAGTGCACACATAAACCAGTCATTAGAAGGAACAACCACAGTAGCTTTTTTTCAATGTCCACGGGTAGTTGTTGGAAGCCGTGAGATTCCGATTGACCTTCTGATTTAGCATCAGACCTCTGCACTCCCTTGGGAATAAAATTAGAACAGAAATGATAAACTTTGTGCATCTCCTTGAAGTCATGCTATCACTTAGCAGCTAGCACAGTTAAGTCACGCTAATACATTACGAAACTGTTTTTAGTCCCTTATACTCTTACCGTGTAAAATAAACTCACATGTTGCGTTTTTCACCATCCAGCAGCAACTGAAACTCCATCCTGGTATGAAGGCCACAGCTGGTCGTGCCACCCCACCCACCGTCCCGCTGGGTAACAGACCCATCATTGTCTCTGCAGCTCTGCATCAGCCAAGGATTCTTGGGAGATTGAACAAATGCAGGTGAGTTGCTGCTTGACAGGGACATGAAATATTCCTTTATTGTATAAACATTACATCACTCTCTTTTAAGCTCTAACTGGCAATTGTCCACCAGTTGTTAGATGAAGGAACTCAACACTTTGCCTCTTGGGCCTCAGGTTTTGCCTTTGTAGCTCTTTAATTGAAACAAGACTGAGTGTGCTCAGATTCTGAGTGTGCTTATTGTCTCCAAGAGTTCTTAGAGATAATGGTTACGAAAAAGTACATGACACCGATTAAAATCCAATTTTTTGTGGCAATAGCCCTGCAGCTGTAGACATTATTTATCTATTTTATGTATTTATTCTGCAGCAGAAACCTTCTAAAGAGCCTGTTCACGTCTTCTTCCATCACTGAACTGAACCGCTTCCAGGAGACAATCACAAATGCAGTTGATGACAGACAAATATCATCATTGACACCATAAGACCCGTTTAAGACATTTTATTACTTCTTGGCGCTTTTCATTGTTTCCCTCTCCAGTCATCCATAAAAATCTGCTGCAAGGCTCTTTTTTGTTGTTGTTGTTCGGGCGGATCCACGTTTTCCTCCCCAGGGCAAACCAAACAGTTGTGGTCTAAAAAGACCCATGAGTCAGACATTTGCAGAGATATTGAATTTTCACACTTTTTCCCGACCCTGTCCAACTGTAATTTGGTTTTACTTGTTTGCATTTTTCAACAGGATGATGAAGGTCATTGCTGTGACTCCAGGGTTGCGATCTTTCTATGCAATGGCAGGAAAACATAACGTCTCTTCTGTGCATCAACATCATGTTCAGTATTTTGTCTGCTTGTTGTCAGAACAGGTAAAGCAGATCCTCCATCATGGGGCCTTTCCAGATCATCCAGACATGCTTCACAAGGCAGCTCAACTGTCCTTAATTTCCATTTTCCGTTCATGATGGATACTCGGACAGTGAAGAATAATTTGACTTATTTAACACACCAACATTTCGTGCTTTTTATTGTCTGCAGTTAGCACCTAGTTATCTCACCTCCAATTGGAGGAAGAAAAATAAAAAAAGTCAAACATTAATTTCAACTAAATGAATTTTTTTGTCAACCACATCACCCTTTAGCCACCTGTTTTATATGTGGTTGAGTAGTGGAGTTCCGTAATATGATTTGATAATCTGAGGATAATCTTTGGTGACACACATGCATGCAAAACTCCTCCGACTTCTATGTAACAAACTGTGCAAACAAAAAGCCCATGACGGGCAATCAGTCACCTGCCGCACACCTTCGACATGACAAAGAAACAAATTGCCTTTGAATTGCTTGTTGCGGGTGAAATCCCAGCCTTAGCTCCTCCTACTCTCCCAACAATAAATCATCAAAAAATGTGACAAATGTGGTTTGACATTTGCATTTTCGGGCTGATTAATGAGCGTAGCTGCAGCCGTGGTGGAAAGTCCCACACAGGCAGGTTTGAAGGTTTCTGCTGAAAACTGGAGCCCTAAAGAAAAGCTTCTTCATGTGTGTCCTGGCATTCAACACAGGTTGGCTCCTGCTGTTCTGTTATGTGAACCTTTTGATTCACTCCAATCACCTGTCCTTTCTTTTTAACTTTGCCAACGATAACAAGAAATTGTGTATGTGTAGTGTTCATCCTATAAATTGTCTGATCTAATTGTTTTGTTTTTTTTTACTTTCACACACAGAATTAAAAAAACAAAAAAACAAAAACATTATTTCAAATTGTCTATAAATTTCTATGGGAGTCCCAGGTTATTAACCTCAGGTGGGGTTGTCAGGTGCACAGGGAGAGTAAATGAGGTCATTATGGGCACCTGGTGAAGGTGTGATCCACTGATGATGCAGCTTGTGACCTGCTGGGCTTAAAAACCCAGAGATCCACATCGCCTCTTCTAGAATTGAAAAGGTCAGGAGGGTGAAGATAGCTGGGTAACTGAGAATCGTGACAGCCATGAAGCTTTTGTTGTGTGGAATTGAACTCGGTTCCTGGGCGTTTAACAGCTCCATAGCCCAGCTCCGAGTTTCTGTCCATGACTGAAATTTAATCTAAATCCAGAATTTTCCAGAACCCTAAAAATAAATCAACTCATCCTCAGGTCATACCCAAGAAACAAGCTGAATTTCATCCAAATCCCTGCACAGTATTTTGACTTATGTTAGCCTCCTCCAACTTTGTTGGCAGACATAACAATCTTTTGAAATTACGAAACCCAGACAGAACTTTTGACAGCGCTGCTCTGTGGGATTTCATTTCTTTGCTCCATCATCTTGAAAGTCGGTTGGACGCCTCGAGGTGATCGGGGAATCATTAATCCGAGTGATAAATTCGCCACGGCCCACATTATCAATAGATCACTTCGAGTAGGTAGACATACTGTAAGCAGTGGTGCAAGGGAAAGCGGTATGTGATGTAGTATTTACCAGTATGCTAACTCGATTGGTTACTGGAACTCTTCTGAGGAAATCTAGCTGTTTAGTTTCAAAGCTTCACCACACACGGAGACCGTGATTTACTGCTGGACGGACACTTCACAGCAGCTAAATATGAAATCATCATCTTCAGCTGTAAAATGTTGCTGGTATTTGTGGTGGCGGCGCCTGTGATAGTTACCATGACTTCATATGGAGCTGTTTGGAAACAGCCCTTCGATTTTCGCTAAAACCCTCACCGGTTTATTTTATTTGTCACCTGTGGCAACGACTTCGTCTGCGTTTTATTTAGATGTGCATTCCAACTGGGCTACATTTAGAGACGGGTTTATCATACCTGTCATACTTTCAGAGCCATTTTCCTCCCTTATGCAGCCGAATGTGCTCAAGTCAGACCACACAGCTTATTATAGAACGGTGCATGTGATTGGACAACGACGCTCCGGTGCTGTTCCCACAATGCACCAGTTGGCTTTTCAGATGTAACTGGTTAATGCATGTAGTATTTCCATGCCAGTACAAAATAAAGTGCTGTACCGTGTCAAAAATTGTTAGGTCCAAACATAATGAAAAATTAAACTCAGGAGGATATATTTGTTACCAGACATTATTGAATCTCTCTGCACAAGTTGCTTCCATGCAGCATTATTTTGGAGATTGTTCCTTCTCATCAGAACCATTTTTACTGTTAGATGGAAGACAGTCACTGTGCACTTTTGTTTTTATATATTTTGGTGAATATTAAGGACATCTCAATTATTTTCTTCTATCTGTCAATTAAAATGACAACATTTAGTTCATTTTCCTTTCCTTTCTAATATTTCTTGTCATAATACACCGTCCCTGTGATTTCAGCATTATTTGGGAACTTTTCTGAAGAAGCTCCATCTTGCAGAATCTTATTAAGCCTCCAGACTACGCAAAGTCTTTGGCTTTGGAAAAAGGCAGCCCGTCCCCATTCGCTTCAGCTGCTACAATAATAAACATCAGCATTCCTTTCTTTATCTGGTTATCGAGACCATTGGAGACACTGCCAAAACGATTTTTTTTTTTTTTTTTTTAAGAGTATATGATAAGACTATACCGATAATGATTATAGACACGAGTATTTATCACATATCCCGTCTTTATGTCTGTGGCTGTATTTACCTGTAAAACTGAGTGATATCTCTGGGATCTAGATAGGCTGGGATATCGTAGGAACTTATCAGGAAATGGAACAGCCAAACAAATCTGCAACAGTACAAGTTCTGATTAAAAGAAACGTCGACTGAAAAGAATCTCAAGTAAACCCAGAGCTGGTTAAGACGTAACCAACCTAGAGTGGATCACAGCGAGGATTAAGTGTTGCAGATTAAAGCCTGCAGCGGGTTCTTGCTAATCCTTCAGAGGAAGTCAACTCTGAGGGCTCACATGTAGTGAGCTCTGTCCCCACCTGCTGGCTGGATGCGATATCAGTTCCAAAGCCTTCACATCTTTGCAATACGAAAAGATACGACTCTGCCTAACATCATCTTTTTTTTTTTGTGGCAAATGCAAACACACAACATTCACTCACACTTCATACTGAGGGGTTCAGACCAACAGGAGGGCCACCCAATATGAGCCAGGTCCCGCTCAAGGTTTCGTCCTATTAATAGGTAATTTTTCCCTGCCGCTGTTGCTTGTTTGGCTGCCAGGCTTCAGGTCTATGGACACAATCAATTGATTGCAAAAGGTGATTTATAAATACAACTGAATTGCATTGAATTAAGAGTAAAAGTATCAGCCTAAATGTGTGTCTTTGGATGAGCCTCATCACAGCTGAGTGCCACCAGCTGGGGAAGGTCCCAGGTGGGGAAGGTCCCAGGTGAGTTGCTCCTGACGAGCTGGGGAAACTGTCGTTTATCCTCTCATCTGGATGGAACAAAAATGGGGCCATATTCTTTAGGATGTATAAATAATATTCAAAGTCGTGAATGGTGTCTCTGAATTAAATGAACTGACATTTCTTTGTGTCATTTTCTTTCAGCTTTCTCTCCAGGTTTCTAATTTCTCCTCAATCTTTTCACTCTTCATGTTTAACTGCAACCTAACTCCGTGAACGCACCGTGACAACAGCTCTCCACACCCACACAACAACGCTCGTATGTGACCTCTGTGGCAGCCCCACCGGTGTGTTTACAGTAAACTGAAGCGTCCTATGTGCACCCCACAAAGGATCCCGCCACCTTTGTTTCCCAGCTGAGTCCCCGGAGAGGCTGTGAGGCTGAAATGCAGATATGAGCGGCTAGGGTTACCTCTGAAATGAAACGTATCGATGACGCCAATCACAGCGACTTAGAGGAACAGCGCTCGGCCATGACTGCTGGAGCACAAGGCAGAGCAAGCATGAAAGAACTGCTGTGAGCCAACGGGTGTCTGGTGTTAGCCGGTGAAACTGAGCACATTGTGATGCAGATTAACCTTCCATTCTGGTGCAAGGATTCAGATTAACTCTAAATCTCTGAATTCAGAAATTTTGTATTAATTATCATTAATATTAACATGAAACAGAGTTCTACACTTTGAAAAACCCAAACAGACTAACTAAATTTTTGAGTATTTTAAACAAACTTAAGTTGTTTTTTTTTTTTGTTTTTTTTTTTCACCTTTTATGGAGGCTTAAAACAAAATTTTAAATTAGAGACTTTTCTTTGGCATTATTTTGGAAAGCTTTCACAATTAATTTGAAATAAAACTTTAAATCCTACATGCATGTTTGGATTTTGATGAACACAAACTGTAATTGGAGAAATATCCTAGCATTGACCTGTCGGAGGAAGCGGGTTAATTGTTGGCTGGCGGGTCGATCACCTTCCAGAAGATTTATTTGATGTCTGCTGGTTGTCACCTTGACCCTCCACTGCCCTACAAACACTACGCGCCACAGGCTCCGCGTGTGTGTTTGCGCTTGTACCTGTTCGACACACAGGTCAGCCAGTCAACTAGGTGCTGAGGGAACGATTTTTTTCACAGGCTTTGATTTGTCCGTGAGTAAGTTGACAAGTATGCTTTCAAAGTCCAGTAGTCTGCGGTCCCAGCAGACCACCACAAAGGAGCTAATCCCCTCTATCGCAGCCAGCGCAAACACATTAGCCACACAACATCAACACGGCACTCAAGAGCCCTGCTGGCAAATTCTCGCTGCATTTACAATGAATTCAGGGCTACGATCGGGGAGCAGATAATGCTGGAATTTAGGTGGCTTGAAAAAAATGAAGAGGAAGTGTACACATGTTAATCAAGAGGCTTTTATTGTTAGCCTGTGCATGGTTGTTTTTGTTTTTTTTGCATGGAAGCACACTAAAATCGGATTTCTCACTGCACGTTTTGCATGATGCATGGTGCAATTTTGAACTTGAACTATAATGGTGGAATTTCAATCAGGTTTTATTTTGAAAGTCAAACAACAGAATTTGTTACCTCGAGGCCCACACGTGCAAGATGTGTGGGGAGTCAAAGCAGAGCGTCATAGTTTGAAATCCATGACCCAGCAGCTTGAACAGGATGGGAGCGAGAACATGTTGGCACAGACTCGCCAGGCCTGTCTTCCCACCTCAGCACAGCCTTTTCCACATCACTCACGCTTGCTCTTGTTTTTGCGTGTCGAAGAACTGCACATGAGAACTTGGGATTTGTTGGTTTTCTACACAGATGCTGCTTAAATCACACTCGGACATTATCATGCCTCTCCACAAGCGTTATTGAAAACTCACTCTGGTGAAAGCATTAGAGGAATGTTTCAGAGGGAGTGATGGGAGTAATGTTTTTGTTAAAGTTTGCTGTCTAACATATTTACACAGCTACACCAATTTTAATGCAGGCATGTAACATGTGATATAAAAACACACAATTTTATCACCAGATCTGACTGGTGATGTATTAGAATCTAGAGATTCTAAAGAAATGAAGCATAGAAAAGCATGTTTTGGATATTCTTACCTTGGTCCACAGGGTGTTTTTTTTTATGAACCATGATTTATAAGATGATTAAAATTTGGTGTTACTGTCATAAAACTGAGATAGTCCCTTTTAAAAGGGAGGTGCTCCAGTGGCAGGTGAGGGCAGGACTAAAATAGACATTGAATGATGCAAAGATGCAGCGTCACATCTCTGTTTAGGTTTGTTTCACAGTTTGGATTTGCAGTGAGGCCAGACTGTAAACAGTTGCTAGATGTTCCCCTCTTTCAGCCAATCACATCCTGGTACTGCATGACATACTGCCTCTCTGTTTCTGCTCTGGCCCCACACCTTGCAATCAGGCCACTGAAAAGTAGAACGCCGATATAGCCGCTAGCAGTGTGAACAGAGGATTAACACCGGACTCCTGAGAGGATGTCATCAGTGACACAATGGGGAGTGGGCAGAGGGCCTCGGGCCTCTGTGGGGGATGCTGGCTCCCAAGCGAGAGGCCAGTGGACTCCCAGCTGTTCAACGCAACATGCTGAACAGTAGGGGGTCACCCTGTGTTTGTTTAAAACTAACAGGAGTCCCATTAAAGCCCTGACTCCCCTCATTTAGGACTGCCATAGGGACACAAAGGACAGCCCTGGGAAGCGGCACGTTGCAAGGGACACCAATTATTGAGGCAAGGACACAGGCCAGCTTGTTCGTGCTCAGGGACATGTCAACTCGTTGGATGACCCCCTCCGTCAAACCCATTGACCAGAGCGCACAGAGAGGCATCTTAATTGGTGTTGGGCAAACAGATTTTGTCACAAAGTTGCAAAGGAAGCTAAGTAGCTGAATGTTCACATTGTCCAACCCCTGACCTGGGCTTCAGGGGCCATTCTGAGACATCATTATGCTCCATTACTTTGAGTAATCGTCTCAGACTCATCCTATACTGCGGCAGGGAATCCAGGACAGCAATTAAATGCAATATTCTGCCAATGACAATGACGTAAATAAAAAGTGAGCCCTTTTCTTCCCGATCCAATGATACGATGGTGGCGAGGGGTAACATTTGGCACGGGAAGTAGACGGTGGGGTCTTTGAGGTGCACCAAATTGAGGGTTTATCAACCAAACGGGGTCGTCTGAGGTGTCTTCTTTGCTATAATCTGCCTCGCTCCGGTCCTCGTCACTGGACCCCTCTCTTCCCTCCCTCTCTGCCTCTTTCATTGGGTTTTAAAAGGGATTCTGTTGGAGGGAATCACTTGACATCATTAGTTTTGGAGAGCGGCCACCATGGCAGGGTTGCTTGTCTTGGCTCATGAAAACATATGTCAGATTAGCAGCAGAGGACGCGTGTTTTGACCTCAGGTGAAAGGTCTGCATGAGTGGTTGTTGTTTTGTTACAGTTGTTTCCTCCTGAGCTTCATCCTCTCAGACAACAGCAAAAGATTATATGTATGTGAATTGTGCGTGTTAAGAATCCACCTCTCATTTTCAAACTGTTTGTTAAAACACTGTTTAAGCAAAATCAGGTCATTTACTGGTTAATCAACTGCATTCTCTATCAGGTATGAATAATAACACACATGGCTTCAGTATTTGGAGCTCCGGGCAGGTGAAAATCCACATCTTTGATGAAGATATTCTAAAACTGGAATTTCTCTGGGTTTATGCAACCACTGACGAGGCTTAAAAATCATCATTGTGCCCTGACATTACTGGGGAAAAAAAGGCGTCACAACTTAAAAATTTGGCCTTGATAGAATCAAGCAGCTCCAGCCAATTGGTGGGAAAGTGCTGATTAATTGTGTCGTAGCCCTGTGAGAAAGTACGCCCAGCGCAAAGCACTAATTATGGGCCCGAGAGAAAAGGGGGCAAAACTTTCAACAAAGGCTCATCTCATATCTCAAGACAATGAGGAGCCCAACGAATGGCAGAAAGGAGAAGTTAATGAGCTGTGTCACCTGGCATCTGTTGCTGCTGGGACGAAGCCTGAGCTCAGCCTCTCTGTGTGTGCATGCAAAAGGAAGATGGAGTTTTCATGTCTGCTGAAACACTGTTGGTTTTTTCAACACCGCCCGACAACACAGCAGCTAAAGGTCAACATGGAGGTCTTTTCTTCACTTTATTTACATCCGGGAGTCCATGCTCACAAGTGCAGGTGCTGTGATTTCTTTTGATATTATGGGGTTGGGAGAAAACAACTGAAACCCAAAGAGAAATGTTAAAGTTGTAGGTCAACAAGAGAATCCCAAAGTTTCTCCAAGTACTCCCTGACTTTGTCCCAGTCCAACAAATTTCACGCAAATCCTTGAACATCGTTCAGACATCAGATCAGAAATCAGCACTGAAAATTGTCTAGCTCCTCCTGGAGACACACCCAATCCAAATCCATGCCCAACCTTTGGAATTTTGTATGTGGAATAATAGCCTCCAAATATTCAATATTTGACAAAAACAAGGCACACTGTACAGATGAAGGTATTCTTTAATGACTGAAAAATGCACAAATTAATTAATTAATTAAGCCTACGTCCTATTCTGGAGGATTAGTACAAAACAGGGATGTTATTTGGTTCAACTTTAGGCCTCCATTGGTGTGAAGTTGGATAAATTATGAATTTGAGTGATTTGCCAGTCCATTTCATCTGTTTTGAGGAATTTTTGATATTTGCTTGACATTAGCCTGAAAGTTGCTCCGCTGTGGTTCTACAGCACCCTGGAGTGGACAAACAATACTGTAAAATATTTAGTTTTACACAGATCTGATGACCTCCTCACGCTGATTAGCAACAGAGGCTTAAACGTAAAGAGCAAATTTCATTGATTTTTGATGCGAATCTGAATGATTGAATTTTATTTTGACTTGACTTTTCTGGGAGAGTCGTGCTGTAGAGTGAGGAGAACATAGGAAAGTTGTGGCTCGACACAAAGTGTATGTACGTTACTGCTGTGAAAACACAACTCAGCCATGTGTACAAAAACAGGGAGAATGGCAGCGTTGCCCCAGTGGATTTCAGTCCTCAGAGGCGACTGGTCGGCTGTGGTTTTGAATTCAGTACGAGTGAGACAGGCAGGAGCAGAAACCCTGTTTTGACAGCAAATGATGTGATGTGAGACTGCCTTTAATGACACGAGACACAGTTTAGCTTAAGTCTTATTTTATTTGGCGTTTGAGATTTGGTTTTCACCAAAACTGACGGACTATTTCAGTAATATTGTAGAGACAAAACATGTTTTATGCCTCACACAGAACACATTTCTGTTGACAGGGCTAATTGCTAAGTGTGTGGTTGCTGGTCTCGAGGCCAAATAAGCAATTTTGGTTATTCCACTAAAATTTGTGTTCAAAGCCACAAAGTTTTTCTTTGAATTGACGCTGCTTGCTGGTCATACTGTATCCATTGTGCATGGCTTCAGGACTCTGAGATTTTTCTAATAATAGAATATAAACTACTTGGCATGCAGGCCTGCATTTAAAGATTCCACCTCCTGTGAAAGGGGGCTGGTCTTTGCAAAAAGGGAATTCTATGTTTCATTTTGAAGTTATTGGTCCAGTTCCAAGACCATCTAGCCTCCACTGATCAAAGGTCGACCCAGAGAAAAGCCTAGCGGGAGGCTTATGCAAAAATGTCTTCTCCTTGTTGCGAATGGTCCGAAGCCATTGGCGCTCTTTTAAATGCCGATATGCTGTTTGGCTGCGCTTGGTCAAGTTTGAAGTATGTGGATGTGAAAAAAAAAAGAAAAAAAAAAAAACAGCAAAGCTTTGTAAAACTGCAATTCCTCCACAAGAACCAGATTTAAACTCCCAGACCCTCAGGAGGAATTTTAAAAATGGTGTGATTGTCAGAACTGTCTCAGGAATTTTACTGGACAAGTCTAAAATTTCTTTTAAAAAAAACAATTTTAAAAGCACAACTCAGTATTCTGTGTGGTTTTCCTCTTTTTTGGGGGTTCAGATAATAGCAGTACAGTCATAAAACATGAAAAATTTTGAATTTCTAGCCCTTCTCATTAACTTCTTGTTTTTCTCTGTGAGATCAGGTTTCTTGTTTCCATAAGATGATGAAATGATGAGTGACGAGCTGAAGATGATGTTTGCGGTAATGGCGCATCTCCGGGTCTGTAGGTGTCCGAGTAAGGACCAGAGTGGAGGAAGTGGGCTGATAGCATTGCTGGGAATTTAAACAAAAGTATTTTTTTCTCTCTCAAAGCCGCCATCTTTCAGTCTGACTGTTAATATAAACATCATTCCTGCACACAACATCATGAGACGTGCTATTCTACATTCCTTCGATGCTTTTAGAGGATGGGAAATGTTAAATATTTCGTGTTCCATGCAATAGCTGCTAGAATTGTTAAAAAAAAAAGTATGCTTTTAATTTTTAAAACTAAAAATAAAATGGTATTAAATGTACTTCTGATGTGATTATATCAATATTTCAACATATAAAAGACAAAATAAATGAAATACTGATTTTAAATTTACATGTGTATACATTAA
>BJFM01002492.1:41200-54933 GCA_016586285.1 Arothron firmamentum
TACAAATACTGAACTATATATAATTAATGTATTTTTTATCCATGGGCTTATTATTTTGTGGGGACCACTCCAATCAAATCTAATAAACACTACAAAATTCACTAAAAAGGTTTTAAAGGAATATGGTGGTTCTAATACAGAAAGTAAAGAACAAACCATGACAAAATTAAATTTATCAAGTAAAAAAGCGGAGAAAACAAGTCATCCACAACACCTAAGAAAATGGAGGCGATGGAGACAGACATTACAAATGTAAAGTACAAAGTTAAGAAAGCTAACCTTTTGATTAAACTTTCATTTAATTATTGTTTTAAAGACCAAACCCAATTTACTCTTATCAAATAATGTGATTTCTGTGCCACTGTGATGCAGACAATGACTCCATCGTAGCTTCTGGCACTGTGTAAATACATGTTACAGAGCGTACATGTTATTTTTATAACTGTGTCATGAATAACTTAGCCATGATACAAGCCTTCAGTGATGTTGTAATATCCTTGTCTCAATTTTAAAAACCCCTGACCTTAAAAGTAGCCTTCACACTGTGGGTTTGTATATAAAAATGCATACCTTGGCAGTATGCGGAGAAGGGAATGTACCAAACGCTACCTGCAGCATTTCTCTTTTAGGCAGCGTGATATTCCATGTCCACATCATAAAATTCCAGCTCAGGCCAGTACAAACGTTGGCTTTTACCTTCCTCCACGGCGCAATAAAGACATAAAATAGGTCTTTCTTTAAAATATAGTCCTCATTTTATTAACAGAGGTCAAATAAAACTCACATTTTATTTACAAAGGGAGGCAATAAATATCTTAATAGTCATAAAATTATTTTTTGCTTACATTTGTTTGTTTGTTTTTTTTTTTTTAAAAATCATAAATGTGTCACGATGTTAGTAGCAAGTCATACAAAAACCCTGCCGGCGGACAGGTGAATACATACTACGGGTGAAAGAAGGGGGATGGTCTTAGTGAAGGAATGGGACGTTCCGCTCTGGGATTCAGACGCCACTGCTGAGAACGTCCCTGCTGGGGTCGTCCGTCTGAGGAGACGTGGGCTTCTAAAGTGTTTCGAGTTGGTTAGGGCTACAGTACTCCTGCTCTTCCCCAGAGGAGCCGTTTGACACTTTCATCCAGTGAGAGTGAAAACTAGAGGCGACGAGATTTTGGACAGTGAAAAGGAGAAGAGCCCAGTTCGGCTTGAGATTACCACAGACAGAGATAAACCAAAAAGAAAAAAAAAAAACAAAACAAAGGAGGTAGAGGAAGTCTTCATCACCAACCCCAAATATCATAACTATCAAGTTCCTGGAATCGCTTGAACACACGTGAGGAAGAGCTGTCCAAAAGGGAGGGAAAAACATCCATACCCCAAACACGCACCAAAGACGGGGAATCACATGAGCTGGTATATATTTGCAGGTATATTTTGTGTGTTTTAACAAGACTAAAGCCGGGGCTGGTGCCCGACTAGTCAAAGCATGTTGTGTTTTAGCTGAATCACAGGCTGCATGGAAATGTCAAGGAAATCACACAGAGCACTCTGAGGGTTCAGCGCATTCCTGGAGCCGCGAGTGAAGCCCAGGTTGAGAGATGGGTGGAAAAAAACAACAAGGAGGAAGAGAAAGAGAGAAACCTGTAAAAATATTGCACTCAGAGCTACACAGTTATCCCCGGCGGTCGCAGTGTCACCTGCAGGCCACCACCCCTCTCTCTCTATCTCTCTCTCTCTCTCTCTCTCTCTCTCTTTCTCTCTCTCTCTCTCTCGCCGTTTTATCTCCATGGTGTCTGATTCCAGTGGAAAGAATGGGATCCTGTGTCGTGAAGGGAAACACAAACAAAAACCGACAGGTATTCCAATAAATCTCTAGTTGGCTGATTTTTATAACATTGCGTCAGCTCTCGCTTCAGCCCCCATTGTCAAAAAGAAAAGCACGCCTTCAGCGCTGCAGTTCAGACGCGGATGACGACGAAGGCGACAGGAATTCTTTCTGAGGTCCTTTAGTTTATCCAGTATAAATAACATGACAGACACGTTAGCACGATGACATCAACCCAGAGGAATCCGAGAGTTGGGAAATACTCAGTTCTCAGGAAAATACAAAAATAAAACATCTTTGACTCTTTCATTGTTCTGTCTCTTTACAGAAGTGACGTCTTTAGGGTGATTCTCTTTTAAGACAACGGCAGATTTGCAGATACAGTTTCATTTAGTGCTGTCCCACTGGCCCACTTAGTTCCTCTTGGAGTTGGCTTTTAACCGTCGGGCCCTTCGTGTCCGCTTAGTTACTGGCGTGAAGCGAAACTCCTCCAGCGGGTCCACCCGGCCCTTGGGTTGGCGCTTCATGAAGTGAACTTCCTGTTGCCTTTGTGTGGTCCGTGAGCCTTTCTTGGGCCAACCCTTCCTGTTGAATCCCAGGTACCAGCCTTTGTACTTGGCCGACACCAGGGCCGTGTAGTTGTTCTCCAGGAATTCCTCAACAAAGACACACTCCTGTTTCCTCCCGTCGGGCTAAAAATGGAAGAGTCATAGAAATGTGATTATTAACTTAGCAAATTTGCCTCAAAACTGACTTTTCTCGTGTCCTTTGGTGGGTTTAGACTGTAGACTGTAGAATTATTTGCATCTTTTAGTAGCTCAACCCAACCAAGTTCAAAGAGTGATATAAGTGGACCGAAACGTGAAATGCGTGCTTTTAAAAGATGACTGTGATGACATTAAAAATGTGTGATTTTCCACAGTGTAATTATCGCCAACACCAAATCGCTCGTCCACCTTTCCCTCTGGGGAATCGCACGCAGCCATCCCACACTTGTGGCCACCTGGTGTGACCAAGTGATATAATTGCAATGGCATTCCTCCTAAGTGACCATTAGTCTCTCAATGCATTGTGGTGATTGCAGTCAGTAATTGACTGATCGAGTGTCAAAGGAGTAGGCTGATTACGTAATGGAAGAAGGGCTGTGAGTTATCAAAGGGGTTTTGTTAGGGTGTACAAAAACGGCAGGAGAAAGCGGATATGTGGCTGTGTTGAGTTCAGCCTGGATTAGAAGGTCCCTTTTAATTTTTGATCAGAGGAAGCAGCAATTTGATCCATAATGACCTAAATCGAAAAACCAAACGACACTCACCCTTCCGACGATTTTGCCCTTCTTGTTCATGCAAATGTAATGGTCGCTCTCTTTTCCTTTTATTCTGATGTGGCTCCCGAATGTTTCTGTCTCCACAACAAGAAGAGCTGGAAAGGAAAGGAAAATAAGGGTTAGTCTTTGGTTTTCAGGGCTACAGTACTCGACAAAACTTTCAAATCTGTGATGCTCAACAGTCAAATATCAATTCATAAGGCAAACACAACTTTATTAGCATACCAATAGCTTCTGTGTATTCAAACAACAATGGCACTGTCACTTTGCTCTGACACAGCAATAATCCACTTTCAAGGCGCATCCTGCCGCCTCTTTTATTCCTCCAGCCTTCACCACCACCACCACCTCCCATTCTAAATGTTAACCCCGGTAAGGTCACCTTTGTCTTTGCTCGCCCCTCGACCAGCAAAGAGATCTGCCAAACATTTGTGAAGCGGTTATGTGCCCCTCGGGATTAGGTTTCAAGTTCCCTTTAGTCTGTGCTCACTCAATCAAAAAGTTAAGATGATCCATTTGTTTAACACACAGGGCCATTCAGTAGCGCTCAAGGGAACAGAGGGAAAAAAGGGGATGGGATGGGCTCGAGGGCAGAAGTAACTACCCTCCTCCTCCTCCTCCTGCTCTTCTCCACCACCCTTAAATCCACTGGGGGGAAAAATGGGAAGGAAAGCCTGTCTCAGAGGTAATTTTGAGGAACTCCTACTCCTGTTTGGGAACTAAAGACAAGCATTTCTTAAGGAACAAATAGTTTTGTTCCATGTTCCTGCATGTTTTCCTGCGGTACCACCAGATGAGCGGAAGTGGCTTCGTGCACTCTGACCAACAATTCAAATTAAGATGTTTTCCTCACTTTTAAGGAGCACTCAATCATCCAAAGCATCAAAAGATGTCATTGATTACTGTGATCCTGGGATCTCCTTCCACCTTGATTCATTAAATACTTTGAAATTTTTGAACATGAGTTTTTAAATCACAACCTGAGTTGTATATCAATCCTGCTGAAGATCCAGCTCATAATCTAATCTGTTCATCCTCCAACATATGCCCTCATTTAAAGAGCACCTTTTTTGAGTTATTCTGCCACTAGTTATACTTGAAAACATGAAAACACAGCTTACTTCATCTTTGTTGTCGAATCTAAAATGTGGGAGGGTGTAAAAAAAAAAGCAAAGGATTCTGCAGTTTTGCGTCTAAATTACAGAGTTTATCATTTTAAAAGCCTTTAGAGTGACCCAGAATCAACAGGCATCATTTTGGATGGACTGTTCTTGTCCATTAGAAGTAATACATATGCTGGAGTAACACATTCAAAGAATGATAACACTCATGCTTGGCCGCACTGTGTGAACTTTAAAGGTCAGGGAGCGCTACAGTAAAGCTATATATTTCCCATGTGCTGCTTTGTGACCTTCTGATGTGAAGCTGCACCGACTGACAGTGGATAAGAGAGAGGAGAGGATCTTCCTGAGCATTATTAGCGAGTGTAAAGGAGTTCACAGGTGCCAGGTACTGCAGCTGGATGGGGAGGAGGGGGAGGAAGAGGGAGGCAGTGAAGCTGGGAGGAGGGGCAGAGGATAAAATTGGCAAGGCCTCATGGGAAAAATTGGATCTGCTTCCACTCAAGCTCTAACAAGCAGCAAGGAGACTTCGCCTCGGCGCATCTGCGACCGAATACATTTCTACTTAGAGGTATTCCAGACCATCAATTTTGGAGTCGTGAGTCAGCAATTATGAGCAAAATATCTGCAGGAAAACACAGCCCCAGTCCTGCATCCTGGTGTTTTTGCGCTGTAGCGTCAAAGGGCTCCACTGACCATCAATTTACTCATCCGCCACCTTTGTTTGGATTCAAATTTCTGAACAAGTCGGCGCAGAAAGCAAAAAGAATACAGAAGTTGATGGAAGCGTAAAATTGGATTGGAATTTGCCATCTTCAAGTTAGCACAGAGCACTTCTAGGTTGCATCAAACCCTGGTTTGTCCCAACCCCGCGTTAAATGCAAAAACTCTCATTTTAGACCGCCTTCAGCTGACTTTAACTTCTCTTAAAAGACGCACTTCTCAATTTAGCAACGGCCCAATTCCTTGAAAGCTTATTCTGTTAATTGCCATTCAGTTGCGCTGTTATGCTAACCGGTGGCCAGTGAAGCACGTGACCTCGAAAAACACCCCTAACCAAACAAAAAAACAGCAAAAGCGAGTGTTTCCTCATTCTGCTGCAGCCAAACTATTCGTAAGTGTCAGGTGAGATGCACAGGAGTTCTCCCATACCATACTTGCCCCCATCATCTCCATTGGCGTTGATATTTTTGCCTAAGATCTGTACGTGTTTCCCCGTGGTCCTGCTGTAGAGCTGGTAGATCCGGACCTGCTTCCGGCTCAGGTCGTCGGGGTTCCTCGTGTGGTTCTCGATGTAAAACCTGAAATCAGCAGAGCTCTGCTGGGCCTCCTGTTGGGGCAGTGGGAGGAAACGGAGAGAGAAAAAATACGGAAAAGAGGAAAAGACAGATGGTTAAAGATCAGGACAGCACAGGTGTTGATCTTGACATATGCTGGTGCTTTTTTATTGGAGCTGTTTCAGAAAGATGGTGCTTCAGGGGCTATTAAAAACAGCCTTGAGTTTGTGGTATTTAATGTTTTTCTTCTTGCTTTTAACAAGCTCATTTATACACATTGCATTTACAAGCTGATAAGTATCCTCCAGGATGTGCTAATTAGATCATTGTTTCAGTGGGGAAAAAAACAACTCCAGAACAAGTGCAAAGCCACAGCAAGCTTCTTTTGCTTGTACAGAAAACACAATGTGCTTCAGGCGACTGGAAGACCTGTGCTCCATTTCCTCAAGCCAGCAAGCCACTAGCAATTATACACCCGAAGCATCCAGACCTGTTGCACTATCATCAAACAAATATCTGCCCCAGGCCAAGCGGGGGTCCATAAATTAGGAAGCCCAGCAGTCGGAAGACGTGACTAAAGGATGACAAGAAGCACCAAAAACAGGACATTCTGATCATATTGTCCAAATCCACCTTCCAGGATTTGCTAACCTGCTGTTTACGAGTCACCTTAGACCTGACATAAAAGCATGCAGCGGAAATAGTCAACAGCCTGTCCGAAGACCAAAAGAAGCATACAAACATGTGAAAGAGTGAGAGGAAAGGTATACTTTCAGAAGCCCTGGAATCTCACTTCACACTGAGATCCCATTTCTGCAGCTGTATGGTGTGGTAATTGCACAGTAATGGCTTTTTATGTGGCTGCTCTCAGGTGGCTAATTATATACACATTACATAGCCTGAGTTCTTGTTCTCCTGACTTCAGTAAATTAATGACAAGCATTATGGGAATTTTCTGCACCAGAAGAGCAATTCCTTAAACTCGGGGAGTAAAAAATGTGCAACTTGTTGCGAATGTGGTCTTTATCAACCAGGTGCTGTAACAGTGATGCTCTAATTCAGACACTTAAATCCTTTGAAGAATACTGCCAATGAACATTCAGGCCCTACACACCATCCCCCCCAAAAAAGATGATTTAACCTCCAGAAAGTCCAAGCTGATAGTCAGTTTGCACAGATTCTTCCAGCTTTTTAACGAGAACCTTCAGATGCCCGGTAAACTGTAAAATCAGACAGTTTTTGTTGGCTCGTTGGCTCCTTATGACATATCTGCATGAGAAATGTGGACCTTGGAGGATCCATCCCCTGAACTGGGACACGGCTTCTGTATCTTGACATTTAGGAAACACGCCTATAATATTACTTTTGGCAACTGGCACTTCAGAGAAAGTGAATGCTGGATAACAGGAACGCTGTCTTGTTCTGCTCAGCTTTGAGATGAATCCCCACGCAGCCATCCGTGGCCACCACATGTATGACACACAAGCACAATATAACAAGATGTTCTGGCTGCATATCTGCACCCATCTGATTCACTTGGGTGGGCTGGTTTCCTTAAGGGTGAACCACAAAAATTTTAGAGCTGGTGTAAATGCTGTGTGAACAGTGGAAATGTCCATCCAACAGATGTGTGCACGCAAAAGCTTTCCTACCTGAGGGATATATCTGGTGCCCTGCATCTGACAGAACAATGATGCCCTGCAGGAACCTGCACCATCAACAATTCAAGCAGAGGAAAGAGGCTGAAATGCAGCGAGTCCAACTGGGGTTGTTGGTCCACTCCAGCATTGAAACTGTGTTTTGTGGCAGCAGTGCTGAAAACATTTGCCACAGCGTTTATCACCGATGAGTCTTTTGTGTTGATATGTTCGTGCTCAATTTCAATTGGGTTTGGGCTCCTTGAGAATTTCGGTTTGGCAGAGGGAATCTTTGATTTATTTAAAAGCACTTGTCTAAGATGACCCTGCATTTTTATTTATTTTTTTTGCCAATTTAATAAACAGTTTCAATTGCGATTTCGAGGCATCCACACAGTATTTATTTGTATCCGATTCCAATGGTAGGTTCTTACATGCACGCACCTTTATAATGTCACTAAAATCCTGGAGGGATGTGCGAGAAATAGCCCCACTTTGCGACGGTTTGCCCAAGAGGTTTGTCCCCAGCGCCTGACCCACAGGTGATCTCTACCGTCTGAAAGATGCAAATGCTGGGAGCCAAGAAGATTTCAAATGCAAGGTTAACTAAACATCCATCCCAGTGTTTAAACTGAAGGACGCGCAGCAGGAGGATGCATCTATTCAAACACCGTCTGTTGTCACATCTCTCTCAAAAACGAATCTGTCGACACCGACGAGCGATCAAAGCGCCAACGTGCCAACAAAAACCGGCCTAAGTGGGCTGCTGTTGGATTTATCCCAAATCTCCCCATCTCTAAACAAATACAAAGGTGTGTTGGGTAGACAGTCGCACTTTGCATCAAGGGAAAGGCAAGCCTAAGCACATGGCTGAGGTGAACGCTAGTGACAACAGTTTTTTTTTTTTTTATCACACTGTCTCCTTTCTTCAAAGACGCGGCATGAAAACGGATATGGTTGAAACTTCAAAAGTCTGGCACTCGTCTTCACCCAGGAAGCTGAGTTGTCGCATCCATCTTAGATACACCTTGCTATCTGCTTCACACACACACACACACACACATAGACGGGGCCTTGCGCACACATGCACGCCAGTGTGGCGAGACCTGTTTCCATATTTTGGCGGTGCATTCCCAGTGAACCTCCGGCTGTGGTTACTGCTGTTGTTTTTCCTTGTGAAATCACGACCGCAGTGTGACACGCGAGAGCCATTAGCGGCAGGTAGCACAGAGGGCCAGCAGCTCGGAGGAGTGGAGTGACAGGAGGACATTATTCCTCCTTCTCCCTTTATCGCCTTTGATCATCGGCCTGAAAGCACTCAAGGAGCCATTTCATTGGTTTGATAAAAATCCTTTATCTAATCTGACTCTTCCTCTAAACCACAACAAACATGCCAATCACATACAGAGCAGACATCACAAAATATGATTCATCAGCACAGCTCATGCTCCACTGAGTGAAGAGCTTCCTTACCCAGACAAACATGAGACAAAGGACCCAAACAACCCTGCTGATTTTGAATTTGAGAGCTGCTGTTGGCTCATTAAATTAGGTTTTATTTGCGGATTAAAAAAAACTTTACATCAAAACGGTTTTTGCGTAAATACCTTTCGACATATCTCTAATTAGAAAATGTCTGTTTGAATATCCCAGGACACATCCACGTGAATTTCACGCCACCTGACAATCCTGTCACGTCATCTCAATAAAAATTGATCAGATGAGAGCTGGAGCGCGCCCTCATCTAAATCACTGCGCGCAATTAGGCGAGTGGATGCCTGCAAATCATTACGCTTCAAAGTGAGACGCAACCAGTAAAAAAGTGCAGCCAACGAGCTCCAAACGAGCCCATCTGCTCCGGGAATTACTGCAAATATTTATTACAGCAACTCTGTTGTAAAATACCCAACCTGCTACCAGAACTTCACATTAAAGGGAGGAAAAACCGGTTTGTGGAAGAAGACTGGAATAATTCTCTTGGTGTTTGCATTAATCACTGTGTGCCGGTCATTTGTTGGAAATATCTCATGTTTAGGCTGCAGCATACCTGCATATTTCGGTAAAATACTTTAACTGCCTTTTTTAAATGTGAGTATAATTCGCATTAAATTCGTTTCGCGGCATCTCCTTTGCAATATTATTTATTTTAGTTAGCGTTTTGCCAATAAATACATTTTATACAAAAACCTTTGGAGTGACAATAACATCCGAAATTTAAATTATTTTTATATTTAAAATAAATAAATAAATGCGTGCAGTTGAAAGTGAGATGACACGTACCTGAAGCTGTAAGAGTACCAGAAAATGCAAAGACCTAAGTGGAGAGAAAGAAAGAAAGGAGAGCAATGAATCACAGGCAATTACATGAAGAACACACGCAGCCTACCTGGATTAAAGCAATGCACAAATATGAAGCTTTTGGCGACTTCTGTTGGTAAGAATGTCAGAGTTTGCGTGCAAACGGCAAAGGTGTGGAATACTTACACGTATACGAGCCTCGATGGCAGCAAATACATCTTGGCTTGCAGAAATACACCTGAAATACACCTGCTGCCACAGATTCGGGAAAGGTTCGGCGAAATCGCCCACCTCTCTCTCTCTCTCTCCCTCTCTCTCTCTCTCTGTCCCTCTCTCGCTCTCCCTATCTCTCTCTCGTCTCCTTCGCTTTCGCTCCGCTGTGCGTCCTTTACGCACACTCCGGGTGTAAGAAGACTGAATCCCAGTTTGAAGATAATTCACTGGAGAACAGCAGGGGAGTCGCGGGGAGCAACATTAGGTGCTTCCTTGTTGGGGGCGAAAGTATCCAGAAGGCTTCTCTTCGTTTTCTCTGGCTCTGCTCAGTCTTCTCCGCTCCCCGAAATCCCGCAGCGCTTCCGAAAATCAGCGCCAAGTGTGGGAAAGGATTCAGAATCAATCGCCGAGAAAGGGTCCCCTCTCTGAAAAATATCCTCCGAGTTCTGCGCACCCAGAGCCAATCCTGCCGCCGCAGAGGTCCCTCAACTCCGTCCGGTTACCTGCGGGGGACTCCGACACCTTGCACGGGTCATTTTCTAGGTGCCGCGGTGGGAAAACCAAATCACGTTCTTCCACCAAGTAGAACGAACCACTAAAAGTATGAAACCTTATCCAAGAACCAAAGTGTTCTGTCTCTCTGAAACCCGTTGGAAGCGCAGCAGATCCCTGGAGAGGCTGAGGGGCTGCTGATGGCGCAGCAGTGCCTGTCAGTGGTGTTTGTGCGTCTGCGGCTACAGATTTGTGCACAGAGACGCTTTTTTGTTGTTGGTGGGAGGAAACATGTCAGCGGTTTGCACCTGATAGGGTAATCTTGGAGAGAACATCAGCTTTCGATGTTGTTGTTTTTTTTAAATTTTCTTTTCTTTCTCTTTTTTCTGTCGGCGGGTGAAGCGCCGCGCAGATGACGCTGGCCAGGATTGTCTTTACCGTAGTAATCAATTAAATTAATTTCTCTTCAATTATAGACAAACAAGCTGCGTTAGTTGGTCTAATTTGTCGCACGGGTGTCTTTATCTGAGTCAATATTCCTTTAACGCATCAACAGTCATTTTCCCTTCCTGCTTAGACTTTTATGATTAAAAAAAAAAAAAAAAAAAAAAAAAGATTATCTGTGTGATACGTCAGAGAAAATAAAGCCCGTCGGAGGAGCCACAGAAACTGCTGCTCTGCCCTGTTGCTGCATTTTAAGCGGCTGCTGCTTTGTGGATTGGCCTGGTCTCTCCCAGACAGCATTCAAATGCAGGTTGCTGCCGAACTGCAGTTTATTCATTAATGTGCTATTACTTATCCCGCATTTAAATGAAAGAGAGGTGCGAATGTGTTTACGAGCTGCCAGTAGTAAAGTGAGCCCACATCCCTGCTGCCATTAAAGAAAAAGAAAACCTTTGTGGTTGGACTTTATTGTCCCATTAAAACAGGATCCTCAGCATTCCTCTCCCATTCATATTTAAAATGATTCAAAATAATTACATACATAACTTCCCATTCTGGGAATTTCAAAGCGTCTCCTGCAGGGACTGGAGGGGGAAATAAAGGGAGTGTTTGGCTAACAGACAGTGAAATAAAAACAACAAATATGCGGAAAATTAATTTGTGCTTTTAATTCCAAGTGTTTATGATTTATCAGACCACAATGTGATTTATACTTAAGTACAAAGGTGGATGAAGCTGGTTGATGTGGGTTTAAGATGTGATTCATGGCTGCCTGCCTAACAAGGAGGCTCGATCCTGTCAACCACAGAGTGCTTTGATGATTTCTGTTATACAGCCAGTGTGTAATGTAATTTTAATGACTAATTTGTCTGCCTAAGGGAGGGAAATCACAGCAAAAACATAGCAAACACTAGTTACAGACTCTGTTTTGATGGTTTCCTGACAATGCAGTGCTTTGCCGTTGATCACACGAGGCTTACATTAGCTCACCGCGGAGGAAGATTTCTCCGAGTCCACCTGACACCTGATTCAAGCAGGATGATAAACAGCGATTGAGAAACCCGCCGCCATCTTCAGCACGTGTGTGTCGACCCGAGCACGCCTGTAAAGCTGTGAAAGAGCGCAGAAAGAGGCTGGGATGTGGCCCGAGAACTTAGATTTCTGCTCATAATCCACCCGGGATTCCGGCGTTTTATCCCGGGGGGGCTGTGGGAAATGGTCCAAAGCTCCATTTAGCACGGCTCTGCCACACACGGGTCTCTCTGGCTGCGGCCTGATCAGAAAATCACAAAATGAGTAAAAATAGTTCTAATTCGCTGGAGAAAGTCAAGGATGCCACTCAAATGTGCAAAAACCTTTCGGCAGATTTCCACTGATTCATCATGAATAAGAAAAACAATTGCAAAGCATTTTTATTGTGCATCAATTTTGTTTCTCTATTTTTTGTGTTTTATAGATATCAATAAAAATTTAACTGGCTCCTACTGTACCAGCTGTTAAAATGTGATATTCTAAACCCATACAGTGTGTTATGAAGAATACGCCATCCCTTAGAGAAGCTCAAATCAGAAGAATACCTGCTAAAACTACCACAAAATGATAAAATGGCCAAGGATCAAACACAAAAAGCTGCTGGTCAAGCATAACAAGAGCGAGCTTTATGAATGGGGAGAGTTGTTTCACAGTCCAGTTTCTGAGGCTGGGAGAGGAGGAGGAGGAGGAGGGGTGAGGGGCCAGCCACTCAAGAGTTGGGATAAGGTTACCCACAGAGATTAGCTGACAAGAGCGAGGGGGTGAGAAAAACAAGCAAGCGAGTTAAAGGTCTTGGTTTACCTGGCTCGCTGCGCTTGGCAGCCATTGAAAGTGCTTCTCTGATTCCCAAACGGTGCTTAAAGTGTCCCGCCGCAGGAACATTCACCGTTCCAGCCTGGACCACAGCAAATTTTCACTTTTCACTCGCTCGGACCCAAAGATGGTTTTCACACCACTGTGTGGGGCTCCTTTCAGGGCCTTTGAATTCGAAGCTCGTCGCGTCCGCGCAGCTATGCGTGTCTGTCTGCAGCAACGAGGAACTGTGGGAACGTCAGCGAGGACATCTCATTGACGCTAAAGGAGGAGGCTTCTGAGGACGGGCGAGTGCTCGGCGGTTCAAAGGGCCCAAGCAGCCATTTAGGGCCTGACAAAAGAACTTGGCAGATCAGTAAGTGAAGCCCAATGTACTACATTAGTGTCAGGACCCCCTCCGCGTTCCCTCCCACTTTGCACTTTCATCTCTGACACGGACATATTGACTTAAAGGAAAGGAGGGGTGGCGGGAGGGAGGGAGGGAGGGGTGGTGAGTGTCAGTGGGGGTCATAATGTGTCCCATTCAGTCCTCAAGGTGAGGCGATTAATGCAGAGGGGTGACCACTGGCTCATACGCGCCACCCAGAAGCCTTTTTTTATTAACTAGAAGTCACAGCGGGAAAAGTGTGTGAGAACTAAAACAGTCAGTCCAGAAGGTCGCAGCGTCACAATCCCGGCCTGACTCTTGCGAATTCTGCACGACCCGGAAATTGGATCCAATGGCGGGAGCAGGACCGTCGGAGCCGTGAGGGCTATCTGGTGAGCAGCACCCCCTCCTGCAAAAGGTCAAGACTCGGGTCAGCAAAGTGGCTTGTTTTTGTTTGGTTTAGTGTGTGTAGAAGCTGCTTTGTCTGCCAGCGTTGACAGATTCAACGCCAACACAAACGGGAAGACTTTGCTGCTGCCAACCGTTGCCACCGGTACCGAAGAACCCGCCACGGTGTGACATCTGACGTCTGCGAGCCGCCGCTTGCACTCTTTTTGCCAGCTAGACGTCAAGCATGTGAGACCCGAGCAGGACGTCCCTCTTCATCTCATCTCTCATACCCCATTAGCAAAGCCTGACCCCCAACACCCCCTCTCTAAACACCCTGGCCGTGCCCTTCTGCAGGCTACTGAAGTCCACCCTAACGTGGGTCGTAATGGGGTCGCGACACCTTGACATTGTGGAGGGTGACAGAGAGAGGAGCCAGAGGGAGCACGTCGGCTACCTCAGAGACCTTTCAACTCTCAGGTGAAGCGGAGGAGTGGACGGGAGGT